>JAGVSP010004423.1:0-35524 GCA_022494985.1 Micrasema minimum
GGAACGAAAAAAATATCGCCACCATGCCTTGCCCCTTTTTTTTCCCTTCAAGGAGGGAACGGCCTTGACGAAACCCCAATTTGGAAATTTTTTTTTTTTCGAAAAATTCCAGTGGAGCGCAAAAAGTTTGGGGAAACAACTTTTGAAAAAGCCACCTTGGACCGCCTGCAATTACGTTCCCAAAAACTGACGCAAAAATATTTTTAAAAGGGCCGTTCCTGATTGCCGGGAAAAAAAAGATAAAAACAACTTCCTTAATTTAAAATATTTTGAGGCAAAATACTTGGGGGTTTGAAAAAAAAATTTTTTTTAAATTTGCCTTGGTTGTAAACTTTAAATTTTTTGGGGGGGGGGGGGGGGGGGGGGGGGGGGGGGGGGGGGGGGGGGGGGTTTTTTTTTTTTTGAGTTTAAAAATTTTTGGGGAAAAAAGTTAGGTTTTGGGAGGCTAATTTAAAAATATTTAAAAAAAAATAATCTTTTTATTTTACAACAAAAAGAAAAAAACAGCAAACGAAATATAGTATTAAATTTAAATTATTTTTTCGGATATTTCGGATTTCGGAAGTACCTTTGGCATACTAAATAAAGCGAAATAGAATTTGTACACGAGAGCTAAAGGCAAAATATTCCCAAAAGCAGTTCAGCCAAAAAAAAGTGTTCTTGAAGCAGCATAAGTTTTCCATTTAGAAAATAAGCCTAGAGATATAATATTATTTTCTCTTCTGAATATTGTTTTGGGGGAATTCGATTTGAGAATCTCCGAAGGTAAGCAACTTTTTTCCCGCTGCTAGACTGTCATATTTCAGCGTTTTGCAATACATAAATATTTATTTATGTAACATTTATCGGTAAAACATAACGGGTGAAGTTTAAATGGATTTTCGGCATTGTTTATGTCTCTCGTTAAAGGCTGTGTTATTTATTGGCGCCCCCTCGGCTGTACGCCGATCACTTAAGAACTGCAAAAAATACATAAATCGTGGATTTTTATTTGTATAATATGGTGATTTTGCTCTCAGTTTCTGGCAAATTGAAGGCCTGAAAGTAAGAGAAAACCGTGTCATAAAAATTCAACCGCCTCGCGGTGCAGTAGAGCGTTAAGCTCTCTATGCATGAGGTCGCTGGTTTGATTCCCGTGGGTGTCAACATAGAATATTTATTTGACTGACATTGAAGCGTAAGACTGGTCAAAAAATTTATTGTAGTATTTCGATTGAATTTCGAATTAAAACAATGTTTTGCTGGATCCCGGTAATTACAAATAACTCAAAATTTTACACGAATTGTTCTTAGTTAAAGAAAAATACAATAAAAAACTATACGCATTACGAATCGTAATTGTACATGAAGTTTTAAATAAATAAGTGAATTATCTACACAGATTATTCATCATTTAGGGACAGTGTTTTTAAAAAAAATTTAGAAATTGCGCAAAGTAAAGTTTTTTGTAAGTGTAGCGGTCCCTCGTTATGCATTTTTTTTTGCCATGGATATGTAAGGGTTTGCTCATGAAAGAAGACGCCTACACAGCATACAGCCATTTAAGAGCATACACTTTTGTTTTTTTTAATTTCAGGCGTATCAATACTTTTTTTCTTACTATTTAATAATTAAACTTTAAAAAAAATATCGATAATATAACTTTGTGACCAAACTCTAGATAAATTACATTTCTTTTACCTTTGTTATGCATTTTATAATATTTCTTAATGTATATGGAATCTCATCCTTCTAAGGATACGATACGTGCTATTCTCACATTTTATAAGTTATCAGGCTTACCAACTAAGCATTTTTTAATTACTTAGATTGAACTTTTTGCTAATAAATATGTTTTACAGCAGATATCCTGGGTGCGCAAGAGAGATTGGCATATCCTGTCATCAGGATTACTCACATACACTAATGACGAGAGATTTCAGGTAAGAGGCTTTTAAATTCAACATTGTAGTTTTTTTTAAAATTTAGTCTTCTTCTTCCTCAGCCATCTTCATAACAGTGTTGGACATAAGACTCTAAATTTTTTCTCCATTCGTCCGTATCCTTAGTCATGCGCCGCTCTGTGCTCCTGCTACGCTCTTTCTGTTTATTTAGTAAAGGTACACAAAATATTCTAATTATTTTTTTTCAATAAATGGAAAAAATCATTTAACTTTACAATAAATATCAGATCTGTGTCACGAGTACAGTACAGCAAAAACGCCTATTAAAATCTGATAAAATTACAGGTTTGTAAGAACCCAGGTGGCATCATCTACGTCTTACTTTATGGATTTAAAAATTAATGTAATAAATTACCTACCTAGGCGGTCTCTAAAATATCACTTTAAATACTCTTGATTTGACTTATAAGTAAAACAATAAAAGAAGTGGGTAAGTGGCTATCTTTGAATAAGGACTTGATTTTAATTAAGAAAATCAAAAGTTGAACCTACATAATTTTCCATTAAAAATACACCCCAAACTCACTTTGGTCACTTGAGTGACAAAAACTTAAACATTTAAATTGGCTATAAGAAGCAAATTTTTTTCTCAGTTCACAAAGAACTGAGACATTTCCAAAGCAGTTTACACGAACATGGCTGAACTCAAAAATAAAGTAGAAGATCTAATATTAATTGCTTCCTATTTGCAAAGTGGCTGAGATTTTGATTATAAATTGAATCACAACATGTGTAGTAGGAAATATTGACGTTGGGGTAAATCCACTGTGAAATTGTAAATATTGCGAAGCTTGATTCACCCCCAGACACCCCAATACTTGAATACAGGTTGTATAAAAGTAGACTGGTTGTATACTGGTGTACACAAGGTGTATACTGGTATACAGGTATACGCTACTCGCCACCCTTTCATGCAAACTTCATTTCCTATGGGACAGAATTAAAGGCGAAATATGGCGTGTGACATTGTCATGTCTTTCTGCCATGTTTTTAACAGGAGTTTTATTTTACCTTTTCCGAATTCGCTGTATTAGTTGACACACGTAGTTAGTATATGGGAAAGTTATAATTTTTTTTTTACATTATAAGAGAGATTAGCCCGTTTCCATTTAGTCAATTATTAAATGTTGGTTTTTACGCCACGCCTCGCGCCGTGAGAAAAAATGGCTGATAATAAAATGAGAATTTATTTGGTTTAAAAGCTATTTTCGTGTTAATAAACTAACTAGTTGTCAATTTTTTGGTATTCGTATTACCAATCCATTTCCTTTCCATCATATTCCTTTTCTTTGGTACATGCCTTTATCACAAGAAGATGAGAGTTCTACCATTTCCCTAGACTGTTTTAAAGGCTATTGAGTCTTTTTAGTCCAGCACAACTCCACCAATTTTTTTAAAGCTAAACCGCGAAATTTAATAGATTCAGTTTTAATTGGAAAAAGTGGAAGAAAAAAGGTTATATACGCAACCAAATGCTTTCATTGCTCCTATCACTGTCTCCGCTCTACATTATCAAAATAACATAGTGTTGTGAGACCACCGGAGATTTGTTACCCTAGTGGTTATGGTTTTATGTGGGTGCACAGAGAGAGAAATGAAAGGTACTTACAATTTTTCAGTACACATTTATTACACAGAATTTAGAAGCTAATACTCTGAACTTAACTAATTAAACTACGATTAAAAATGAATGATGGAAAAGAAAAGTGAATCTAGTTTGCCACAATTTGGCGGAAAAGAATGCTCAGAAAAACGACGTCTTGTCACGCAGAAGGTCAAAATATTTCTCGACGTTGTCTGAGCGTGTTCGGTGCCGCTCGGCTCCAGTCCGTTCGTTTCGCGTCGCCTGCGTGACGTCATTTCTTCTGTCACAGTATCAGCAATAGTCAGCAATTCATTGGCTGTCAGTGCGATAATAGGGTCAGTGTCAAAGTTCTAGTTTATAACACATCATCAGCATTCTTGGATAATCGAACTTTTTCAAAGTAACGAAATGAATTCGTATTTATTTTCAAAAGTTAAAATATTATTTTAATGAATAGATTAAATTATAATGACTATACAATATTTGACAACGAATGTGGTGTAAAAGCCAATGCATGTGGCTACCAACCAACTAGGACCAACAATTTCTCAAATGTTGGTTTATAATATATTTTCGCGTTAGTTTTCTCGTAAGGGTAGAGTGAAAGTGGAGGCGAAATCAATAAGTTGGTAGCGTTATTGTTCAGTCAAGCGAAAACCTTTTGCTTTTGATAAAAAGGTAAGAGGAGCGCGATTCACGAGGCTTAAGTTGAAAGATCTCAAGTTTGAATATCGAGAGAATTTAAAGGTTTGGTAATTTTACACTCTTACTTAAAACTAACAAAACTTAACCAAATGGTAACAATAAATAAGATACGCTTTCTATTTTAAGAGTCTTTTGTATTTCTGGATTATTATTACAAATCAATTGTCATATCATATTTAAAAAGGATTTGTCAGGTTGAAGGGTTGTCAATTATGATTTTACATAAATAGAACAAAATGAATTACCATTGTCACGCATAATAATAACAATTTTACTGTTTTTTTTGTAGGTATTATATTTTTCTGAGAGGTCGCAATTCAACGGCATTCAGTCAATTTTCGTTCATACGTAACTTCCATATTTACACAGTATTGGTGCCAGAATCCCTCTTATTTAATTACTAATTGTACTTTTTTTGAGAAAAAAAGGTACCTACTATTTATGCATGAGAAGATGTATGAATGTGGAGGAAGCAAGAGAAGTATGTCAGGACAGAGTGGTGTGGCGTTCTATCCTCTCTGCCTACTCCTTCGGGGAAATGGCGTGATGGTTAGCTAGTTAGTTAGTTAGGTACTACTTATTTGATTTTCCAAAGTTTTACGTATTAAGTAAGCTACTAGTACGTCATGAATTGCCATTGAATGAAATAGATGAGTACACTTTTACTGTAAAAATTTGTTATATTCTTATTAGCATCGGTGTCATTCCTGACAGATCACTTCAATGTTTTTGTGTACAGGATTGTTGTCTTGTACACAAAAACATTTTTATAATTTAAATACCACTCATAAACATTACAATGCCTAAATTTGATTCTGGAAATGGTTGGTGCAATTTATATTCCATGCAAATTCCGCCGGCGATTTGCACAAAAGATATAAAGTCCCCGATGTTTTATTGCACACTTTATTAATTTCAACAGTGAAATTTTTGAAACCGGTCCATAAATTGAACAGTTTAGGGATCACTGGGTAACGAAATGGCAATAAAATCATAAATTGTATCCGTACATGTCACAAATCTGGCACGCGATAATAAATATTTTTATTAACTGATTTTTATTTTTAAAGTGATACGTTACTCGCAAGGTTGACATGCTTTGGTAAATAAAGTACTCTATTTTGACAAGCTGACAGTTGCCTGTCTGCCTGTATGCTTAAGTTTTAAAATTGACAAGAAACGATACGATTGTGGTTTGAGTTCAATTCCTGACAAAGTAGACACATTAATAAGCACGCTAGAAAGTATATGGGGGCCATATGTTATTGTTTGTTTTATGTAAGGATTTTATGTATGATGGATCATAGTAAGCATAATAGGGATCACACACAATGTGTTAAAAGGACAGGTGAAAAGCCATGTAAATGTCTGAAAAACCGTCATCAGAATTTTGTGATAAAATCAAATTTTTAGAGAAACTTCTAAAAAGTTCATAATGCATAACTTTACACTATCATCAACATCGGATTTCTCCTGGGGCTTAGGATCGACTAACTCGCTGGCAACGGCTGTTAACGCAAAACCCTTCTCCATATCAGCCCTCAAGGATGTCATGATGCATCTACTATCTGTATACTAAAATGTTCTGATTAGACGCAGAATTGCCTAGAAGTCTCCAATTCACCGAACGCGAAACTTCTTTTTTTTGGAATTTAAAAAAATTTTTTTTTAAAAAAAAAAAACCCCTTTTTTTTTAAAAAATTTTAAAATTAAAAAAAACCTTTTTTTTTAAAAAGGGAAAAAAAATTTAAAAAAAAAAAAAAAAGTAAAAGGGAATTTAAAAAATTTAAAAAATAAAAATTTAAAAAAAAGGGAAAAAATTTTTAAAAAAGGAAAAAAAAAAAAAAACCCCCAAATTTTTTTATTAAAAAAAAAAACCTTTAAAAATTAAAAAAAAAATTTAAAAAAAAATTTTTTTTTCCCCCCCCCCGGGGGGGGAAAGGGAAAAATTTTTTTTAACCCAAAAAAATAAAAAAAGGGGGAACAAAATTTTAAAAAAAAACCCAAAAACCCTTAAAAAAAAAAAAAGGGTTTTTTTTATAAAAACCCCCAAAAAAAAAAAAAAAAAAAGAAAAAACCCCTTTTAAAACCCCCCTTTTAAAATTTTAAAAGGGAAAAAAATTTTTTAAAAAAAAATTTTTTAAAAAAAAATTTTTTTTTTTTAAAAAAATTCCCCCTTTTTTTTTCCCCCCCCCGGGCCCTTTTCCCAAAAAAAATTTTGGGGGTTTTTACCCTTTTTTTAAAAACCAAAGGGGAAAGGGGTTTTTTTTTTTTTCCCCCCCCCGGGCCCCCCCAAAAAAAAAACCCCCCTTAAAAAACCCCCAAAAAAACCCCCCCAAAAAAAAAAATTTTTTTCCCCCCCGGGGGCCCCCCCCTTCCCCCCTTTTTTTCCCCCCCCAAAAATTTCCCTTTCCTTTTTTTTTTTTCCCCCCCCCCCGGTTTAAATTTTTTCCCCAAAACCAAACCCCCGGAACCCCCTTTTGGGCCTTTTTTTTCCCCCCCCCCCCAAAAAAACCCCAAACCCAAAATTTTTTTTTTAAAAAAAAAAAAAAAAAAAAAAATTTTTTTTTTTTTAAAAATTTAAAAATTTTTTAGGGAAAACCCCAAATTTTTTGGGGGGCCCCCCTACCCCCCCCGGGGAAAAAAAAATAATTTTAAAAAAAAGGGGAAAAAAAAATTTGGGGGGCCCCCCTTCCCCCCCCCCCCCCGGGCCCCCCCAAACCCCAAAAAAAATTTTTAAAAAGGAAAAAAAAAAAAAATTTTAAAAAAAAAAAAAAAAAAAAAAATTTTTTTTAAAAAAAAAAATTTTTTGGGGCCCCCAAAAACCCGTGGAAAAAAAAAAAAAAAAAATTTTTTTTTAAAAAAAAAATTTTTTTTTTCCAAAAAAAAAAATTTAAAAAATTTTTTTTAAAAAAAAACCCCCCCCTTTTTTTAAAGGGGTAAAAGGGGGGGGGGGGGGGGGGGGTTTTTTTTTTTGGGGGGGGGGGGGGGGGGGGGGGTTTTTTTTTTTTAAAAAAATTTGGGGGGAAAAAAAAAAAAAAAAGGGGAATTTTAAAAAAAAAAGAATTTTTTAAAAAAATTTTTTGTAGGAAAGGGAAAAAAATTTAAACAAGTTTTTTTAAAAAAAAAAGGGAAAAAAATTTTTAAAAAAAAAAAACTTTAAAAAAAGGGGGGTTTTTTGGGGGGGCCAAAAAAAAAAGGCTTAAAAAGGGGGTTTTTTTTTTTAAAAAAAAAAATTTTTTTTGGGGTTTTTTTAAAAAAAACCTTTTTTTTGGGGGTTTTTTCCCCCCGGGGGAAAAAAATTTTTCCCCAAAAAATTTAAAAAAAAAAAAATTTTTTTTTTTTTTTTTTAAAACCCCGAAAATTTTTTTGAATTCCCCTTTTTTTTCCAAAGGGGGTTTTTTAAACAAAAAATTTAAAAAACCCTTTTTGGGGGGGGGCCTTTTTTGGGTTTTTAAAAAAAAATTTTTTTTCCTTTTTAAAAATTTTTTTTTTTAATTTTTTTTTTTAAAAAAAAAAAAAAACGTTTTTTTTTAAAAGGGGGGCCCAAAAATTTTTTTTTTCGAAATTTTTAAAAAAAAGCCTTTGGGAAAAAATTTTTAAAAAAAACCCCAAAAAAAGGGGGGGAAAAACCCCCGGGAAACCCAAAAACCCCCTTTTAAAAAAAAAAATTTTTTCCCCCTTAAAGGGGGGAAAAAAAATTTTTTTCCCCCCAAAAATTTTTTAAAAAAAAAAAAAAAAAAAAAAAAGGAAAAAAAATTTGGGGTTTTTAAAAAAAAAAAGGGGAAAAAAAAATTGGTTTTTAAAATTTAAAAAAAACCCCGGGGTTTTTAAATTAAAAAAAAAATTTTTCCCCCCCCAAAAAAAAAAAAAAAAAAATTTTTTTTAAAAAAAAAAAAAAAAGGGGAAAAAAAAAAAACCCAAAAAAAAAATTTTAAACCCCTTTTTTTTTAAAAAATTTTTAAAAAAAAACCCAAATTTTTAAAAAAAAAAATTTTTTAAAAAAATTTTTCCAAAAAAAAAAATTTTTAAAAAAAAATTTTTTTTTAAAAAAAAAATTAAACCCCGGAAATTTTTTAAAAAAGGGGGAAAAGGGGAAAAAAAAAAAATTTTTTTTTTATTTAAAATTTTTAAAAAAATTTTTTAAAAAAAAAAAAAAAAAAAAAAAAAAGGGGGGGGGGAAAAAAAAAATTTTTTTCCAAAAGGGAAAAAAAAAAAAGGAAAAATTTTTTAAAAAAAAAAATTTTTTAAATTTAAAAAATTTTTTGGGGGGGGGGTTTTTTTTTTTTTTTTTTAAACCCCTTTTTTTAAAAGGGAAATTTGGCCCAAAAAAAAAAGGGGTTTTTTTAAAAAAAAATTTTTTTTTTTTTTAAAAATTTTCCATAAAAAAAAAAAATTTATTTTTAAAAATTTTTTTTTAAAAAAAAAAAAGGGTTTTAAAAATTAAAAATTTTTTTTAAAAAAAAAAAATTTTTTTAAAAAAAAAATTTTTAAAAAAACCAAATGGGGCCCCCTTTTTTTGGGAAAAAAAAAATTTCCCCAAAAAAAAAAAATTTTTTTTTTTTTTTTTTTTTCCCCCCTTTAAAAAAAAAAAAGGGGGAAAAAAGGGGGGAAATTTTTTAAAAAAAAAAAAATTAAAAGAGAAAAGTTTCCTGTTGGAAAAAATAGTTAGAAGGTTTTTTTCTGGTTGTACCCTCTTACCATAAATTATATTTTTAAGAAAAATAAGATATTCTTTGAAATTGTGAATAAAAATAGGCAAATGTTAACTTTTCTAATGCGCACTTTATATGGGACAGCAAACTGCACAAGGAACTGTGCGGTTTTTTGTCTCATATAAAGTGCGCTTAATATCATTTATCAAAATAAATCAATTATGAAATATTGTTGTTTTCAAAAATGGTTTGTTGGGTATTTAAGAGTTGATAATTTAGATTAAGCGAGTTGACAACAACAATTATATTCAAATATTCATAAAACCGTTTCTGTGAGCTAAAGTCTATCTATTAAATAATATATTTATGTCGAATAAAGAAATGAATGATATTACGACTTTTCGATGGACGGCCAAATAGCCGTCCTAGCGCGCACTAGTGTGACTTTGAAGGCGCTAGCGAATGAAGGTTGTTAATTTATCAAGATTAATCCTGGTTCCTTCATCCCGCGTTTATTAATGAGTAGGTTGTAGGTTGGTTGAATATATTTCCATCGTTCAAAGGGGCTTTGTTAAATGTCGGGGTTAGCTCGAGTTGATGTGTAAAACATTTAATGCATAACGTATCCACACGCTTTTACAACACAAAAGGGGGGAGGAGATAATTTCAATTATCTTTCCATTTTCTACAACGTTGAGTTCTATTTAGTAAATCTTCTTTAAGCCCTTAACTAATAAATGTAACAACACTGTCCGTTTTGTAATTTCCTTTCGTGTTTTTGGGATGCAAAATTTTCTTGGGTTTTAATCTGGTAAATATTTTTATAGCAACAAATTGTTTGGTAAGAAATCAAATATTTTAAGAAGCGTACCAAAACTAGAAAAATATCATGTTTTGCCCTATTTTTATTTCATAGGTCACCCGTGAGCAGCGCACACAAAATGTGGCCCCAAAACGGGGTTAATTTTTTTTGCAGAAATGTAAGATAATAAAATAAAATCTGGCACCCGAATTCCCTTAAATTTGATGTCCCTTTAAAAACTTATTATTTTTGATTTTGCTGTTAACCTTAAGTTATTCAAATAATTTTTAAAAAATGCAAAAATGAGGGTTTCCCGTAATTTTTTCCCCATAGGATTGATAACTTTTTTAGAAAATAGGTAACGCCTTTTTCCTAGAAAAAAGTTTGAAGTATATGTAGAAGCTTTGTGGCTGTCAAAAATCCGGAATGTCATTTTGAAAGCACATCAATTTCTAATACTGGCCACTGTGGAGCCTTAAGATATTTTATTTGGCCCACGCTTAAGGTAGGAAACATAATGCTAGCCTTGGAATTCTTAAAAAATAAACACACTCTTTAGTTAACCTTGAAAGCAGTTTCAGTGAGTGTCCTGCTTTTCAAGGTTGAAAAAAAAAATTACTTTTTTTATCAAAGACTTATCAGCAAATTTATAGGCGGGTTCCAAAAGCACTTTGTCTGTACAGTTTCTAGTTGGCGAGAAAAATTCAGTTAGTAATTTTAAAAAATAAGATAAATCAAAGAGCAAGATTTAAAAAAAAAAATTATAACAAGGGTGCCTTTTAAAAAAAATTGAGGTTGGGGTTACCGATACGCGTTTTGAAATAACAATCGAGAGTAAGAAAACTCAGGGAAATTCTAAGTAAACAATCGATGCGGTGTCTGGAACTCTAAGACCAACTGATTTGGAATTGAATTTGAAATTGGCAGCGTTGCAGAAGAACACAATCTAGTTGGAAGGAAAAATTGTATTACCAGTTGTAAATACAAATTCAATAAAGGCGAATATCTTCAAACAAACTGAATAAAGTGCATCGCAGACAATAATACCAATATATCGTACATTAAGGACAACACAGCCGCAATCCCAAATAACATTATTGTTTTTATACCATCTGCCTTTTCCCTTTCCACACTGTACGTTGCACTTGTCCGCATCGTAGTGTAGTGGTTAGCAAGTTAGGCTACTATGCACGAGGTTCCGGTTTCGATTCATACATAAAATATTTATTTAATATTAAATATTACATTTTTAATATTAAATATTAAATTTTTAAATTAAGTATTTAATATTTAACAAATATTTTATGTATACCTTACTAAATGCTGTTGAAATGCGATCTCTCAGGCGAATGTGTGGTAAGACTATGTATGATAGGTGTACAAATGTCGAAATTAGAGCAGAGTGCAAGGCTGAGATAAGCATTATCGACAAAATTAAGAAAGGGCTTTTAAGATAATTTGGTCATGTGGAGCGAACAAGTGATGAAGGAACGGCTAAAATAACGGTTTAAATGCAAGTGTGCCTGGATGTAGAAGCCGCGGAAGGCCGAGAAAGACATGGCATGACCAAGTACGTCAAGTACTTGAAAGTGGTCATGTGAAAAAAGTCGGAATAATCGGCGTATGTGCATGAGAAGATGTATGAATGTAGAGGAAGCAAAGGAAGTCTGTCAGGACAGAGTGGTATGGCATTCTATCCTCTCTGCCTACCCTTACGGGGAAATGGCGTGATGGTTAGTTAGTTAGTTACTCAGGTTTTCAACACCATGTGCTTAGAGTCTATCAACTCACAAATAGGTTTTTAGATCGATGGATGGTTTTAAACATAATCTTACTTTTTGTTCATAGATTCTTCATGGGGAGAGTTCTGAGGATTGGACTCTACAAATTAAGTACGTCCAAAAACGAGACAACGGAACGTACGAGTGTCAGGTATGTACATACTTAATATAATTACCAAACCTTAAATACTTAATACTTACATACTTAATATAATTACCAAACCTCACATACTTAATACTTACATACTTAATATAATTACCAAACCTCTCATACTTAATACTTACACACTTAATATAATTACCAAACCTTACATACTTAATACTTACATCCTTAATATAATTACCAAACCTTTAATTTTTACAAAAACAGGTTTTTTGAGCAAATACTATCCCCTGTAACAAAACACAATGTTTACGTCAATTATCAAAAAATACTCATAAACAGATACATAAATTATTGTTAAATGTTATGTTCACAAAGTTTTCAAGTACAATATTTAAACTTTTATAATATGATGTCTAACACGAACATGGTGTGTTATGCGGTTAATTATTTAAAACAATATATTTAAAGATCCACAAAAATGATTTTCGATTAATATTACAACAATTTAAATAATCGGTTTAGATAGAATAATCAATAGTGGCTAAAAATAAATATTTGGATGTTTTTTTAAACATTTGTGATTGAATTAACTATTATCAGCATGCAAAGGAATACGTACTTAAATAAATGTGTAAATGGCATCGACAAACAAATAATTTTTTGAAGGTTAAAAAGTTTTTAAAAGTACAAAAGCAGAGCATTCATTTTGCTAGTCGATACTATTTATTTATTTATTTAAAAAAAACTTCGTGTACAATGTAGGAATATCTTCCAACCAACCCTTTTATTGTTTATTTATTATAGTTATTTTAGTGATAAGCATTAATTGTACCGAGATTAATGGGGAGATAAGGGTTAAAATTACATGACATTATTAAAAGATTATTGAGGAAGGATTACTAAGATATTTATTAATTAAGGACGATAAGGAGAATTGAGTACAGTAATCGTAAAAGTCATCTCAATGCTCCTTTAATCTATGGGATAGTCCACAATTTAATTTAATGCATACCACATTGGCTTGTCTTATATATCAGTCATCTTTGTTCAGTTGACATAGGGCTATGTTTCAATCTTATATTTAGATATAGGGCGCTGGTGACATGGGTTTCAAATCATTGTCAATTTGCGCAAGTCGGATGTTTCATTCTACGTAAAGAAGGATATAGGTTGGATCAGAAAACTCAGAGGGTGGTGGAGTTGGTGTATTTAAGGGTAAAATCCGTAATTAGTAACGTAGAAAGGGAAAATTTAAGGACTGGTACAATACTGCGGATTAGGGAGTAATTAAATTTATGTTAATAATGTACTTCCTTGTGAATTTGTAATGATTTTCCTTGAGATCCTGTAAACTTGAAGCGTAGTATGCTAGAATTTAACATAACACTACGTCGGTACATGCTAAGTAGAAAAAATTAAATGTAAAAGGTTTTTGTCATTTTATTACAATATAAATGGTTCTTGTACGAGATCAAAAGGATTTTTTTCTTATTATGGAGTAGCTTATTTTCTTAGTAAAATATTATGTTCTAATAAAGGAATGACAACAATCCTTTGCAAGAACAGAATTACTCATTTTGTTGTTCTAAAACACCAAATTAATCATTTTTTGTGATTCTTTTAAGCTTTGTAATCTTATTTTGAAAATCCCTATCCATTATAATGTCATGTAAACAGATTCATTATTACGAGCTCGATAAGAAAAAATAAGAATACAATATTCAACACACAAAATACTAAACATATTATTATCTCACTTTAAACAATGTTATTATTAAAAATTGCTAGAGGCATATATGCGTATTAATTTAATTTAATTTTTTATTTATTTATATTTCAATGTTGTGCACACAGTGATATGTTTGGTACAATGAATTAATATAAATTTTAGGTGATATAATATAAACAACATAATACCAATTTGACATTTCAACAGAGACGAGAAATTTGGAAAGGAATATGGATATCTAGGCGTTTCAGGGCTTATGACCTGTCATTGGCTGGGTTAAGTGGCCACTTGATGTATTATAACATTCCCCATTTCACCTAGTATTTGATATCCATATCTGCCAATATACAGTTAAATGGCGCGAGTGAGATTCTTACCGAATTATATCACCTACTAGGATCGTATCACGTAATGGGTGAAATCAAGTTTTTATCTACAAGTATTTGGACACACTTAAAATGTTGTTTATAACATAACACCAATTACGTGGACAACACAATGTACAAGACAATTTCTGAAAACATGAAGTGAGCAAACAATTGTATATAAAGTGAAATTTATGTTAGAAGCACTCACTTTGTAGTTATTAATTTTCCACTATTTAAATGAAAAAACTTTGTTTTTATATACTTTTTTTTTCATTCTTTCATTTTTGTATTCTTGATAAAGAGACACGTGTTGCCTTTAAACCGGTCGGGAGTTAGATTAATAAAAGGTAGTTAAAAACAAAGTTTTTAAATTTAAATAGTATATAAAGTGATTATGTCATGTGTATGTTGTGTGGTGGGTATGTGTGTGGAGTGTGGTGTACGTGTTGGGATATCTGAATATTTAAACCAACCATAGTCCATGATGATTATTTTATAAAATAGTCAGCAATTTTTACACAGCCTGTCAAGTCTTGTATGTGATACAACTTCTCAAACAAATCCGAGTAATTTATTATAAATTTTATTATTTTAAATACATTTGTAGGTAGGTATAAAAAAATATCTGTTTCTTCAATGATTACCTACGTTTAGATACTTCAACTTTACCTATCTCCCGAGTACTTCCCCTTTCCTTTAGATTTGAGATATAGAATTCTTGCCTGTAATTTGGTTGACATTTGACAATGACAGATCGTCTGCCTGGTTCATTTATCTAAGGAAGTTTATCTCATATAATATTCATTTCCTGTGGAACTTTTAGGAGGAAACAGTGATGAAGTATTTATTTTGAAGCAAAAATTTTACCCAAAAACAGTGTTATGTATTAGATCAGTTCAATTGTGAATTTTAAGTTGAAAAAGGTGGTTAACTGGAATTGGTTATAATTATTAACGATTTAAATAAATACCGTTCGACGTAAACTATTTTCCCGCTGATTAAAAACCATTATTTGATGTTTTTACCGACTAATTTACGCATTTTTATAATTCAAATTCAGATTGGATTTAAGGGATAAAAAATCGTGTTCTGTGGTTAATGTCCTAGACCAGAGGTTCCCCACCCATGTCCTAGACTCTTGATAAGAATCCCTAGGTTTGAATCGCGCTTTATATATTTTTCTCTAACTTTTACCTTTATTTTTGATAACGTTATAATATAACTTTAAAAAAATAAATTGTTATTATGACAGACAGAGATATCTACTTACTACGTACTGTACATGAAAAATACAATTGTAAAAGTTTGAAATCCACATTAATATAGGAAGTTTTTTTTAATTTTTTTATTTTAAAAAAAAATTATTTGTTTGTACATATAAATAAGGTTGAATTCCCGCTAAACTGCTAAACAGTTTTAAAGTAGGGATTTGCTCTCTATTACGTTATGAAATATAAAAATAAATTAATAGGTATATTTATTTTTACATAATTATAAAATTTGAAAAATAAGGTTAACTAGATATTTTTTTAATACTTCTTTCGTCTTCTTTTTTTTTCTCTTCATCTAGTTTTTTTTTTTGGGAAGTCTATTTTAAATACGTGGGATTATACAATTATACATGCTCTGGTCCTGTCTCCGTACACATTTCGCGCCCTCTTCTCTATATATTTACCTTTTATTTTTCGCCGCGTTCCATATGCATGACGGATTTGTTTTTTGTGCGTATCTTTGAGGATTTACTACATCGGATGCCGTTGATCGTTTTAAACACAGTACTTTAAGGGTTAACCTTATTAGACAAGAGTTTTCAAGTGAGAAATACGTAGTATAATTCTATAACATTATTTTAAAAATAAGATTCGGAATGGTACAATTGTTAGTTAGTGAGCTATTTTCTTTGTTCACAATTTATTACATATTTTCTACTCCGCAGGTCTCGACCGGAAATGGGTTACTGTCGCACTACGTAAACCTGAACATCGTGGTTCCGGAAGCGTTTATCCTCGGATCCGGAGAGCACCACGTGGATACTGACAGCATCATAAATCTCGTCTGCATCATTGAGAAGGTAAGACAAATGGCCGACTTATAAATAAATCATATAACAAGCGACTCAGTTCGGGTCTTAGGGTTCAAGGGAATCGTGCAAGTTTAATGGTCTATGCGTTGCTGTAATTACTTTATAGCAGTGTTGAGCTCCTATTAACATAAAACATTGTGATGAAGAAGATTCTGGTCCTCTATATTGAACCAGAATCCCCGTCATCGCTTCACCAACTAGCTCAGAGGTTGACAAGAAATCTCTATGAAATATTTTATTTTAAAAGAATTTATCAAAACGAATCTAATGAACTAAACCAAGAGAACACATAGTCAAACATACGGGACGCGGACCTGGGAAGAAATAAAAGAAATAGGAATTTCAATATAACAGTTTAATTAAGGATGATGCAATAATTCTAAGTACAAAAATCATATAAAACCAAGTGTACAGTTTCACATACAAGCTGTCTAACCTAGAAATTTTGAAGTTAAATTTATAAGCTACATTTTCCACACCTCAACCAATTACATTAATAACACAATCTAGTCAATCTGAATTTACATTTGGCCATGAAGACTACCTCACTAGGTTGAGGGGAATATACAATAATAATTTTGATAAATCAATTAATTTGCACAAGAGTTAAAATTATAGAAAACATCGACTAGCATACGGCAATCTCGCCCTACTGCTCTAAACACGCGGAGAATGCCCCGAGGTCAATTTGCATACAGGTGGCGTGCTCGACGGTCTCGGCAGCTGAAGACAGGATCCGTGGAGATGAAGACTGGACTTCGATTGCTCGATGAATATAGTGCGCTTTCAAACAGCACGTGGGTACAAAAAATAACCGGGCAGCTTTATAAGTCGTGAAGTTTGCTAGGATCACGTGGTTCTCGCTATCAGCGACGATCCAAACCATACGCGTCCAGCGATTTATACTCCGTATCAACGGATAAAATATTAAGAATAATACTCATATTCAAGGGACCAAAATGAAGGGAAGTAAGGAAGCCCCTAGTGATTGGAAGAAAAACACAGTAATTAGGCAAGCCGTGGGTGCTATGTTCGGAATGTCTGATGCTACAAGTGGTTAAAACTTACGGTTCCCTAGGACCGGGCTCCTCACAGATACGGCGTCACCGGCATCCGGGATTTCGCCGTGATTCTACTGGTGTCGGCGGCCATTTTTGCATAGCCAACCTCGCCGTCACCGATAAAAACTGTCGAGAGGGACAGTGTTGCCACTTCAGGAAGTCGACGTGAACTCCGGGCAGGTACCTAGTACCTGACTCGGAATTTACAACGTTACAACATGTCAACTTCTACTACTATTTCCCCTTATCCGCACCCAATGGTGCATAGGGCACTGCATTGTAAACCAAGTGCAGTCTCTCATGATTATTTTATTACATGAAGGTAGGTTGATCGGTTTTACGCTTCAGTACCAGTCCAAGTTATCACACATGAAATATTTATATGAAAATCAAATGTAAATAAATATTTCATGTTGACCCCCTACGGGAATCGAACCCGTAACCTCATGCGACATAAAACATAAGACTTGCAGTTTAAAAGCGCATGGATGATTGGGATAGCAAACCCCTTTATACTACGTATTTATGCATTGAGTCAATATCTATAATCGCTCTACATGAAAAAGATATTCAAATACTACTCAGATACCATTTGAAATGTTCTATCTTAAGTCAACTGCACGTTCAAAAGTAAGATCTATGGGTGAATAAAATATGAATAATTTAAGACCAAATAAGACGGAGAGATAGATAAAGCCACCTTAAGTATGTTTTGACTTACGAGCGCTTGAAAATTTACCATTACCACCAAAATAAGAGCCATTTCAGGTCGTAAGAGCCTTTCCGTTTTGAGAATGGCCCCGAGGGACCTCGACAGGGTGTGGGTAGGTGCTAACAAGAAAACTTAAATACAAAGGTTACTTACTTGTGTGTCATGTACTGTATATATTACACTCTGTAACATTGGATAGAGATATTATCCCGAAGGTGTAATGTATCACGCCCTTAACGTTTTTCTTCATTAGCAGTTGGTAACTGACGCGATATTTGTTAATTGCTTCTCTTAAATACTACCCGCATTTTCAAGGAATACATTATTGGAGGTATATTTAAAACATTTTCTCAGAATAAGTAGGTACATAATTAAATATAATTCGATACATAATATGTACCTATTCTTATTTCCCATTCCGCCCCTCATCTGATAATAATAAATAGCAAATTTTTGATACCTTATTATATATTGACATCGCATTCGTCAGGTCATAAGGCATTGTAAGCGCCTAGATAATTTAAAAAAATCATCTCTAGAGCTCCTCTGTTGAGATATCAATCAATAATTTGATGATATAAATGATCAATCATCCATGCGCTTTGCAGCTGCAAGATGGATTGTTGTCTAGTCTCCTACTTAGTGAAAATCAGTTACAAAAACACTTTTACCTACTTATTTATTGCTATGTATACCTACATAATATTGCATTTTTAAATCTGTTTATATTTCTAATCAGGGGCTAGAGTTCTCCAACCGTTCTATGCGCTTGTTTAGCTGCAGGACGAGTTGAGATCTCGCCTCTTTTCTCGTACAGCGCTTTTCGCAAAAACAGCGCTTTTATAAAATTGTCCATATAAATAAATAAATATTTAAATTAGCCCAGCATGAGCATAATTCAGTAATTTGTCTACAAGTATGTATACACATTTAGACAAAATCAAAATCACATATTGACAAAATCACTCAAAGCAACAAAGTCAACTACATCACCCTTGTCGTATATCTACCCCATTCGAACATCTAAGATCAAATACCACAAACGAATCTATCAAGAGATCAAGAGACGTCATCCTTACATTATAAATCCTTCAATAGGATCCAATTGCAAATAGTTCTCTCCAGCAATTCTGCAGTGATAATTGACTTGCTGTTAATTAACACGAAACACAGGGCGGGCTAAGCAACACAAGATGCAGTAATTGAGAATTAATGCTCCGCGGGATCCGATCAACCCAGAGAGAGTTCCAATAGCTCTTTGAGCTTTAATAATTATACGATTGAAATACGTTTTCTCCGTAGCCTAATGCTAGAGTTCAATGTGCAAATGGGTGCTTTTATGGTGCTTTGGTTCCTTTTGTTAAAAAGGGAACTTGAATCTACTCGTAAGTACCTAACTACTCTTTTTATTTACTGTAGGTAAAAGAAGGATGAAAGTAGACGGAATTGCTATTGAAATGCGATCTCTCAGGCGAATGTGTGGTAAGACTATGTATGACAGGTGTACAAATGTCGAAATTAGAGCAGAGTGCAAGGCTGAGATAAGCATTATCGACAAATTAAGAAAGGGCTTTTACGATGGTTTGGTCATGTGGAGCGAATGAGTGATGAAAGAACGGCTAAAATAAGTTTAAATGCAAATGCGCCTGGATGTAGAAGCCGAGGAAGGCCGAGAAAGACATGGCATGACCAAGTACGACAAGTACTTGAAAATGGACATGTGAAAAGTCGGAATAATCGGCGTATGTGCATGAGAAGATGTATGAATGTAGAGGAAGCAAAGAAAGTATGTCAGGACAGAGTGGTATGGGCGTTCTATCCTCTCTGCCTACCCCTACGTGGAAATGGCGTGATGGTTAGTAAGTCAGTTAGTTAGGTATATTTAAATTGATCGAATCGATTGATCGAATCGATTGATCGATCGCTTGACCTGGAAGCAGTTTGTGGAACCCATATGCTCCACATAGAGAGCGGATATGGTATGATGATAATGATGATATTTAATTATTTTTAACGTTAGGTTATTTTATACAAAAGTGACTAGGGGAGTTTTATTAATTAAGAACTTTGGCAAGTTAAATTGGTGTAAATGAATTTGTAATATAATATCTAAGTTTGAATTTATGTATGTAGGTACGTATTAAATCACTTAGAAATAACATTTTTTATGGTAGTTGGTATATTTCCTTCGTTAAATCCGTGTTACGTAGTTCTGTCTCCGAGTTATGCCTGCCGCCCGCATACAGATGAACCGCCGAACGTGATCTGATATGTCATTCGCTGGGTGCCACCCCAAAGCGGGCAGTAACACCCTCGCAGGGCTGACAGTGCCTACCCGAGGTGGGCAAGTGGTACAGAAATTTTACGGTTATTTTATAGCAAGGGGAGAGATACTGCGTCGCTGCATGGGGACTTTTACGATCAAACCTTTGCATCTGCGAATAAATATTTAATACTTACAGGTACACTACACTACGTACGCGGGCGGGTGGCAAAATAAAATGTTACAGGGGGACCAAGATACGCTTCGCAACCGCATTTTTTCCTTTTTTACTTGCTTTCCCTTATTTGCTCACAATGGTGCATACACCATTGGGCTTGCCCTATGGGGCACTGCATTACAGTGAATCTTGTTAATTTGTTACACGGAGGCAAGATGATCAGTCTTACGCTTCAGCGCCAGTCCTAGGTGTCACATATGAAATACTTTTATACGAACAATCTTACTAACTAACTAATTAAGCATCGCGCTCGCGATAGAACGTCATACCACTCTGTCCTGACACGCTTCCATCGCTTCCTCTACATTTATACATCTTTTCATGCACACATGTGATTATATCGACTTTTCACATGTCCACTTTTAAGTGCTTGTCTTACTTAATTATGCCATGTCTTTCTCGGCCTTCCTCGGCTTCTACATTCAGGAACATTGTATTATAAATTCTCATTCATTCGCTCCGTATGACCAAACCATCGTAAAAGCTCTTTCTTAATTTTGTCGATAATATTTATTTCAGCCTTGCACTCTGATTAAATTTATATATTATATCTAGCTAGGTGTACACCTATCATACATATTCTTATCACACATTTGCCTCAGATATTGCATTTAAACAGGATTCAGTCTACTTTTGCCCTTCTTTTTCCAACACCACGCTTCACAACCATACATAAGGGTTTATCAAAAATCTAATTTATATAAATTTGTACAAAATTTAAATCCACCCCCTCGGAAATCGAACCAGTGACCTGATGCATAGCAGCCTAACGCGCTTTCATATTTTCTTAGACTTTTGATTTTGAATTAGTCGATTTGTGTGGTCCCATCTTTATGGGACACAACGTCTTTACACAACTGACCATTCTAGGGAAATAACCCGTGGACTGAAAAATTACTTCAAAATCTTTTCACAACCATCGCTACTTAATTATGTAGTATTTATATTAAAATAATGTTTTTTTTCCAGTTAGTCTTAGCATAACTAGCTAGAAAAAAAGACCAAACCTAAATATATGCGAGTGTATAAATTTAACTTGAATAGATAATTTCATTATGTTTCGTCAACCTTTACGCTTTGTAATTATTATTTAATTACTTTTTATCACAATTTAATATGTACTGTACCTATAACACCTATAAACAAAAAGTTATCATTGGTAACACTGTTAAAAAAACCATGTAACGCAAACTTACTTTTCGTTTACAAACATTATTTCGCCTCAACACCCGGAATTGATGGATGCTATTCACATGTGGATGTGGATGCTAAATTCACATCCGGATCGTTTACTTTAGCACGCCAAATGCACCCTTAAATCAACTCGTGTGACGCAATCAGCTCTTCGAGATGCAAAGATGCTTTCAATTTAAAAGGTACACATTTGGAACTTTTTTTGAGTGAGGATTTTTGAATAAGTTATCATCATACCATATCCGCTCCCTATGTGAAGCATATGGAATCCACAAACTGCCTCCAGGGCAAGCAATCGGTCGCCAGCTCCCGTGCATCCTCCCAAGTCAAGTCCACGTCCCGCAGCTCCGACGAAAACTGCCGACGAATTGTCAACAGTGGACGACCAGGACGCCGAGAACCTGATGCCTTGTAAAGTAGGCAAGCATGGTAAAGGCTCTCGGGAGGCATACGTAGTATATGGTCTAGCCAGCTGAAATGCTTTCGCCGGATGACAGTAGATACTAAGGGTTGCTATGTCCGTTGCCTCACCTCTGTGTTTCTTACAAAGTCAAACTACCGCACACCTAAAATTCTTCTAAGACACCTATTCTCAAAACTCAGAAGTCTGCTATCTTGGGCCCTGGTTATGTGCCACGATTTGCAGCCTTAGAGGAGAACTGGTGTGATGCAGGAGTTATAAAGGCGGCATTTTGTTTTATTTTGTTTATGAATGCGGCGCCCGCTACTCCAAGCCGCACTCCCAGTTCTTTCTAAACTCTGCCGTTTTCTATCATGTACGCTCCCAGGCATTTGAAGCTCTCGACCCTTTTGATGACTTGTCCTGATAAAGCCAGGGGGATCTGGGCATCTTGACACGAGCTGTTACACATGACATGGGTTATAATTGACAAGTATTTGTAGACAAAAACTGGCATTTTTCACCCATTACGGGCTAATATTAAATAACAGTTGACATCTCAATAAGTGGCCACTTAACTCAGCCAATGTAAGGTTATAAGCCCTGTAAACGTCTAGATATCTAAATTCCCTTCTAAAATTTTTATCTCTGAAGAAATGTCAATTGTAATAAATGAATTAAGTGCTATTTCTATATCTCTTATTACAATTTGCAATTCTAACTAACTAACTAACTAACTAACCATCACGCCATTTCCCCGAAGTGGTAGGCGGAGAGGATAGAACGCCACACCACTCCTGGCACACTTGTCTCTTGCTTCTTCCACATTCATACATCTTCTCATGCACGAACGTCGTTTATTCCGACTTCTTACATGCCCTCTTTCAAGCACGTGTTTTACTTGATCATGCCATGTCTTTCTCGGCCTTTCTCGATTTCTACATCCAGGCACAGTCGCATTATATATATTTTTTTAGCCGTTCTTTCATCATCCATTCGCTCTACATGACCGAACCATCGTAAAAGACCTTTCTTAATTTTGTCGATAATGCTTATCTCAGCCTTGCACTTTGTTTTAATTTCGACATTTGTACACCTATCATACATAGTCTTACCACACATTCGCCTAAGAGATCGCATTTCAACTGCATTCAGTCTACTTTCATCTTTCTTTTTCCAACACCACGCTTCACTACCATACATAAGGGTTGAAATAATATTAATTCTTATACGTATTTGTTATTAACGCATACTCTGTATTATGGTGAAAACTTTTAAATCGCATTTAGTCAAAACGAGTCTGAATGTTTTTTTTTTTTTACTGACTGTAAAAATCATTCTTGACATTTATTCACGGTTTGAATGAATACTCAAATGTTTTACTTTTTCCGTAATGATTGTATTAACTTTGAAAAATGAAATGTTAAAATTTTTAACTGAAATTTAAAAGAAATTACAAAAAGCAATGTTTCCCGGTATCTTTTTTGTTTCAATAAAATATACATATTTACAAAAATTGGCCCTTACAAAGAAACGTCTCGTTTAGGTAAAACGGCAATCATTCCATTCACCTTTCTCAAACCTTCCGTCGGTTTTCCCCCCGGAAATATTATTTTGAAACCTATCCAAGCTTTCTGGTTTTCTATAAATGTCCACGTGATATATGTTAGTACATTCGATTTCCCTCGGTTAGATTGGAGCAAATTCAACCCTTAACTACTATGCATGTGTATTTTTATTGTAAAATATGGATTCTCAGTAATTTTTGTACTTTTTATTCCCGTATTACCTATAATAAAATGTCCCCAAATCGAGTTTTATTATCAATCATATGAATACGAACATGTGTTTATTTTTACAACTTTTTTTCACGTTATCAATTCTTATTGACACTTTAGACGAGTTGAATGCATTAAAACAGTTTTTTGAGCATTTTAAATTTACAATAATCTCGTATCAAATTTTTTATTTAAAAATAAATGTGTTATTTTTAATGATATAATAACGGAATGTTTGAGAAAAGTGAATCGAATATTGGCCGTTTTACCTATATGAGACGTTTCTTTGTAAAAGCCAATTTTTTTGTATGTACATTTTGTTGAAAGACAAAAAATACCCGGAAACAATTTTTTCTTTATAAGTTTGTAAAAACATTTTTTTTTAAAAGTATATTGATGTAACGGAAAAGGTAACATATTTATGAATTTATTTCTGTCTACATAATTTTTTTATAGATATACCGATTTATGCCTAAACGGTATTAAAAACGAGTAAAACGTGTCGGTGGCCCAGTAGGTAGCGTCGCAGAGTCCAGAGATCGTCGGTTCGAATCCCCACTTCGACACGACTCGATTCCTATTTTCAAGCACAAGCCGCTTAGGCTTTATTAAAAATAGTATTTACAAATTGAAATTTGTGCAAATATCATAAGATTGCATATTGCGTAAAGATTCTTTCAAAAAAAAATAAATGTGCCTACTTGTATGTACGTATATGGTTCTAAATTCAAATTACTCTCGCGTCATAGTGGAGATTCAGTTATAATTTGATACGATATAAGTTAAGGGTTAACGATTTTGCTGGTAGTATTTCCGGTTTATATGAAGGTGCTCTGTTCCTGTATTATGAACGTGTCCGGTTCAATGACTGACTTCAAACTAACATATTGGGCATCAAATTTTCATATCCCAAAGCTTTAACTATGATCGATTAGCCTCAAAAACCAATTTTGTATTGAAACATTACGTTTCACATTTTGAAAATTTTATAGTTACAATTTCGCGTTTATTATGTACCTAGGTATTTAACTGTACTGGATGGCGGCAGACGTTGTTTTGGTGTTTTTTGGAGGTGTAAAATAATTTTCAAAAATGTCTAAATATTATAAATGAGGAATTTACTAAGCTCATGTATATTTATATGTAGGTAAGTCACAGTTTTATTATTTTTTAAATTTATCTTTTTTTTATATAAATGTTTAATATTGAACTTGTAGAATAAAATAACTGCAATGCTGTTGTTACGGCAATGTTCGTGTCAACAATAGCGTTTTTTAAATAATATGGAATAATACTACCTCGCCATCAAAAGTCAAAATATATTTTTAAAAATAAGACCAAATTTTAAAACAAGTCCAATAGTGTAATGAATAATACTGAATTATAATAGTTTTGAGCTCAATTATCTGATAAGCTCATAAAACTTAAGATAAAAATCGTAATCCAAAAATAAAATCAAGCAGGGAGCTAAATTATTATACATAGGTATGCTCGAAGGGAGTGTTTGAATTAAAAATCAAGCGTAGTAAGTATTCTAAAGTAAGCTAAGACTCATTCCAGGATTATAACTTTCAGACTCAAGACTTTGATGTTCGTTTGTAAAAAGTAAATTAATATGTTAAGCAAAATATTCTTTGAAATACCATTTATTTTATTTTATTTTCTACTACTTAAGAAGTAATATATTTTTCTACTCAGAAAAATCAGTAAATTCCAACTCTAAGAGACCCAATTAAGAGAGAATGGTTTTGGTTGATAAATACAACAAAGGCTTTTTGTACCAAATACTTATTACAAATATTACGGTTTGCTTCTATCGAATTTTTGTATCTTCCCCTTTTCCAGTGGTATTATTACCGCAAATTGATTTTATTTGATTCATCACAATTTTTTGTGTCTCCCTAGGAGCCTCGAAAATTGGGTAGTTATCTTAAGCACAGACTGTTTTCAAATAAAAAGCAAGAGGTTTTCAAGGCTAGAAGAAATATAAAAATCTTTCCGATACATCAACGACAGAAAATAAAATCTTTTTTATAGCGTCGTTAGCCAAGGCTGAAGACTTTTATTTATTTATCGCGAAGGGGGGTCGTATTCTTCTGTCCTAAGAAAAAGGGTCACAAATTACAATGAAAATACTATACACGTGTTTTGAGGTATTTATTTGCACTTTTTGCGGGACAGAAAACTATACAGTTTCTTGTTAAGAAAACTGTACAGTCTGTCAAAAGACACGTTAAATATGTACATTTTTTAAGCACTATCCTAAGTCATTATCGAGTGTTTATACTTAGGAAATTGTTAATATAGCTAATAATGTAAATGTTTTATTTGTTTTTTACGTTTTAAAAAACATATATACCAATATTTTATTTAAACGATTACATAAAAAAACAAAACCAAATGTCCCGCCGACAATTCAATATTCCATACAGTTTTTGCCTTATACCGGACAATTTGTAAACTGCACAAGAAACTACTGTACAGTTTTTTGTTTCGCATATAAAGTGCTTTTAAGAAAGAAATAGAATCGCATCACTCACGTTTAGACGTCTGTGACTTCACTTTTTTTTCTGAGAAATAATTGATTTGCAATCACACAAGAGACATGACTTACTGACTTTTTCGTTATGACTAAAGAGTTGGAAGTAGTAAATGCCAACCACCATTTTATTTTCTCTGAGTTTTGGAATCCATCTCAGCCTTCCAAAAGAAGAGGAGAAAACTAAATATCAACGTTAAGCCATTTTATTGTAAAAAAGAAAATATTTTCTTATTTAAGTGGATGGCCACTTTCTAGATAGCTAGTTAAGTGCTTGTCAAAAAAGGAGACACGTATTTTTTTTACATGAATAACACTAAAAATTTAACGATTGGAGTTTATCTACTGTAGATTTATCTACCTTTGATTCAGTGTGATTAGGCATTTAAAATTGAAAAAAATATTACGTTTGAAGGTAGGATAAAAATAAAACAATAATATAATATTCACCGATAATATTAAAGCCTGTTTCATATGCTGCAGAAACAGTTACAAAGTTGTCTTAGCGCACATTAGGATTATTCTGTCAAAAATAAGCCCATAATCTTCAAAAACTAATTTCAGAGAAGTGGCGTTCTATACTTGAAAAATACTACCACGCCTAGTTTTGCCCAGTGACGGCTAGTGACCCACTTCATCACTCATACGTCATCACTAGCCATCTACGTCATTACATCTTTGTAATACGTTTCAAAGTATGAGCGTATTGGCCTAAGTGCTGAAGTCTTTGGACGGTGGAATACGGTTACTAGCGCTTGGACTAGCGCTGAAGCGTGAGACTGATCATCTTGCCTTCATGTAACAAATTATCAAGATTCACTGCATTTGGTGAACCAACGCAGTGCTTTATGCACTTTTGGCTCGGATAAAGAAGAGTATTAGTAGTAAATCCCAAATATTTTTTAAATAACATAATATATGGTCTACGAGAGTAAGTTTAAACAGCCTTCACATGGCTTTTTTTGGACACCAAAGTTGTTGTTGAATTTCAGCTATGTAAAACAGGCTTGAGGTTCTATTTTACATACCTAGGACACATTTTGTACCACTTGACTACTCACTATTTTGCTTTAAAACACTACTAGAGTTAGGTTCATCATGTTGCGTTGCACGCAAACACAAAATATTGATATTATTGATATCCCAACAGAGACAGAGAAACTCTGGAAACGAATGTGGGTTATCTAGGCGTTTACAGGCCTTATGATCTGTCATTGGCTAGGTAAAGTACTACAACATTCCCCATTCCGCCCATCATCTGATAACCATATATGACAAATTTTTGGAACTACTATATGTATTGAAATCGTCTTCGTCATTCCGCTTTACAGAATTTTTCTATGCTGGTGTCATCTGTTGAGAAGATTGCTTAGCATTTTTTTTGGCCCTACCAAGCTTTATTACTTACTCTTAAAGACGGTTAAAAATATAAAGCAAAAATATAAAAATTGGAGAGAGACATTTCAGGCGTCTTCT
Source organism: Micrasema minimum (assembly GCA_022494985.1). Taxonomy (NCBI): domain Eukaryota; kingdom Metazoa; phylum Arthropoda; class Insecta; order Trichoptera; family Brachycentridae; genus Micrasema; species Micrasema minimum. The sequence goes on from JAGVSP010004423.1 coordinate 27,419, forward strand.
AGAGTAAGTAATAAAGCTCGGTAAGGCCTTACCTACATCTAATAAAAGATGATTGCCAAAAAAAAAAATGCTTTGCAATCTTCTCAACAGATGACACCAGCATAGAAAAATTCTGTAAAGCAGAATGACGAAGACGATTTCAAATATATATTTGTAGTTATCAGATGATCCAAATGGGGAATTTGTAGTACATCAAGTCGTGTCATATAATTTATGGTTATCAGATGATGGTCGAAATAAAATTGTTGTAGTACGTCAAGTATTACTTAACCCAGCCAATGACAGGTCATAAGCCCTGTAAACGCCTAGATAGCCCTCATTCGTTACCCAGAGTTTCTCTGTCTCTTTTGAGATATCAATAAAAACTGATATCAGCCCAGCATGGGTATAATCCATAATTTGTCTACAAGTCTTTGTATTCATTTCAAAAAATGTTGTTTACAAAATATTGAATTGCGTATTCTAAAGAGTCTTATAATTTCCTTTGCAGAGCCCCGCTCCACCTCAATATGTGTTCTGGTACCATAATGAGCGCATGATCAACTACGACACAGCTAGAGGTGGTATCACTGTGGAGACAGAACCGGGACCCAAGAGTCAGTCCCGCCTGACCATTCCGTGGGGCGCGAGACACGGACTCCGGTAACTACACCTGCAGCGCCAGCAACACTGAGCCGGCCAGCATCTACGTCTTCGTTACTGAAGGTGGGTACCCTGAGGAGAGAAAGTAAAACAGGTACTTACGATTTGCAATACAATGATTTATTCACAAAACTAATCTACTGAAGCTAACACTCTGTAATAAAGATTCTACAAACTAAATTAGGCAAAATAAAATGACGATGCGAAATACTAAGTTGGCGGGAATTCCGTGCCCAAAATGCGCGTGCGGTGACGAAGGAAGTTCGAAAGATTCTCGTCGCCAGTTTGGCGAGTTCGTACGTTTACGTCGGCGTTCGGCAATTGTCGGATCGTGCCGTCATTGCCGACTGGCGGTCGGCCACTGTCGTCTCGTCACTGTCGTGACGTCATTGTCGCCCGCCACACTAGCAAGCTCCATAGTGAAGCTTATTTCTCAACATTTTCCTAAACAAATACTTGCTTCTATCAAAACAATCCGGATATTTATTGTGTAATTACCTTTCTTGCAATAATGTACATTAGTGTGGCCCATATTATATATTAAAAAATTCAAAACTAGTTTACATGTCTGGGCACCCATTAATGTTTTTATCAGTGATAAAACAAGTATTCAGGTAAAGTTTGAAGCTAATATTCTAATTGGAAGACAGTGCTCAAAGGTATGTTATATTAAGAAGAAATATGAAAAACCTGGGAAGTAGTAAATTAGTTTATTTCATAGTATAATATTGATGATGAATGGTTATTAACTAATTAAATCTTGATATTGGTTCTAAATCTTTGACACCTATCAAGAATATAGAGTCCGCTTGACGTGTTATAGTAGATGACAAAGCCATATTTTCACAAAAAGTCCAAAATAATCACTTGAATAAAAGCACTTCTCACAAACAACCATTGATGGTTCTATTTTTTTCAACTCTTTAACGCATTTTTCTTGGTAGGTATTTCTTTCACAATTTTTTTTTTAATGGGAAAATTGCAAAAAATTTAAAACCTTGGAGACGTTGAGCAAAGCCTTTTATTCCACCTAGGACATTGACATTTTAGCACTTTACTACTGTCAACTAAAGTAAAAAACTTAGCGGGTGCCCTGAGGTGTAGGGTAAATTTAACATTTTTGGGCCACCCTAATGTACATAGTATGTATAATAGGGAAAAAAATTAGGTTTTTTTTATTTTACAAATATTAAAATTGATTAGTCATAAAAACACTTAATAAATTATTTTTTTTCCTATTTCTGAATTTTTGGAAGGATAAAAATTATTTTGAAGTTTTAAATTTCTAATTTCCACGAAAACAATAGTCCGCGTTGGTCACGCCCCTTTTACGTCACTATTCATGTAGCTACCTAGCCCTTGACGTTTGTTATGAATCTAAAAATGAGATACATAGAAACGAGACCGATTTATTACGTCACGGGGGCCACGACAAATAGTGTTGCGTTTTCGTGAACGGGTATTTTCAGAAATTTTGTTTCGAAAATTATGAATGAAAACATTGTTCACAATATCCATATTGATTTTTGTATTAATATTAATATTTCTAAATCAATTTTACGTCATAATACGTCATATTTCCCTATTGTAAAAACCCGTACGAGGGTGGGATTAAGGGGATGTGAGTGGACTGTATAAGGGATGATTGGAAGGAGACGCAGTTCCACTAATCTGCTTGTTGAGGGCGTATTCTCGGCTCCTTCCGTGTGTAGGCTGGAGGTCTTCATTGGATGCTGGCCCCGGCTGGCGGCTATTGGTGTGTGCTACACCACTACACGATTCCAGAGAGTTCTAAGTAATTGCACGTGGTCCATACAATTCAATGTAAAAAATGCTACATCTGTGAACGTCACGTCGGTTCAGTTCAACTAGGTACTAAGCTGAACGTTGGTCACTTCAGCACCCCTGAAATGCAACAGTTAAATGCAGCTTCAGCAGATTTATTGGTCTAAAGTCCAAACAACAATAATAATAGAAATAATTATACACATTTATTCCAAACCTTTAGGTGGGGAGTGCAAGGCTCTAAGGTTCATTAAAAAAACAAAAATGAAATGATATACAGAATAAGAATAAAACCAACTGTACCACGTAAATGTATTTGTTTACAAAGAAATACAATAGAAACACATGTACATTAAAAAAAATAAACCAAAATCTCACCAAGGCATAGCCTGTTTGTGGGTATACTGTGAAAGTCAAACAGTATGCACGTGGCAAAAGAGAAAAATAAAGTCATGTAAGAATGGAAAAATAACAGATAATGTAAACAAGATAGTTAAAAAAAGGAATACAAGATATTGGTATCTTTATACCGGAAGAAGAAGAAGGTTAATAATTATAATATATAAAATAAAAAATGACGTAGATTATGTTATTTTTATGGTCTTTATAGTAGGAATGATTATACCTTTACACTATGTATCCAACTTTGAGTTCATTTTTTTCAAAGATAAAAAATTTGAGAAATTTGACAATGCCATTTTATTGTCAGTTAAAAGAGAATTCATTAAACTGGAGGCGATAAAATGTGCACGTCTCTGAGCAAGTCGTGATTTACAATGTGGAATTTCCAGCACTCGGATTCTTATTTCATTAAAGGTTTTGATAAAATAACAGTTATGCGAGATACTCCCTTGTTAATTAAATATTTATTCACCCGTTAATAAAACAACTAAAATAAAATTTAACAGACAATGAAAATACACATTATGTACATAATATTTCATTATAATACACAGTATATGTAGGTTTATTGTATCCTCATAAAAGCCTCGTTTCGGCGATAAAGAAAATGTCTCATAGCTCACGACTTTGGGGAGTTATATCGGTACAAAGACATTTTGATGAAACTTTTGTCCCGATCGACACTAACTTTCTTTTTTTTCTGATCGCAGGAGACAAAATGGCCGCCATATCCAGAAGAAAGAGTTCAAGAGGAAGTTTAAGCAGTGAGAAAAGTGTTTGGTGTCTTGTCGCCGTGATTTTAAGCGAACTTTTTTCAATACTTGCGCGGTGACACGGATACTAAATCCATTTTCAGTAATATATCCATTTTTATCAATTAATAGAAATAAATTTGTAAATAATTTTTATTTTAATCTTTGAAAATAATGTTTAAGTACCTATATTATTGATTAGGTAGACAAAGTATTACACGTTATTAAAAAATAAGTTAATATACTTAATTTAAGTAAAAAGTCGAGCCAGGTATTAAAAAAGTGTAAATATATTGAAAGAAAAATTATTCACATAAAAAACATTGCTTTTTTCAAGATGTTTATTTTATTAATGAGATGATTTAGAGTAACCAACCTTACCTATTTGATATAATAATATTCAATTTTCGTTTATAAAAAATAACGGTAAGGATTCATGAATAAATGTATATTTAATTTAAAATTCATTGAAAGTAGATTTTTTTGTTTATATTCAAATCATCAGAAAAGGGCTTTCAAAATATTTTTGTGCGGTATTTAACAAAACATCTTTCATTAAAAGCATTTATAAGAAAATAAATAGACCCACAAAATATGTTTATATTGTGTGATTTAACTACAGTAGAGATAAGTTTATTTAATTTTAATTTACCTTAAATTTGGCTTAGGTATACAAATTTAATATAATATCATAAGTCGTCATAATATCAACTATCTAATTACTGTACATAAAAATGTAAATAAGATTTACAATGTAAAATACACGTAACTGTAAAACCAATTTATCTACACTACTTCAAATGCAAACTATTTGATAAATAAATTATAGCATTAATAATTTATGAAATAAATAAATATCACTAATTGATTGTTTTATTTAATTAAAAAAGGTTATTAACTATATCCATTAAGATTTCCGTCATCCACTTATCTAAAAAATATTGTAACTGGAGGCCTGATACAGAAGTCAAGAGTCTTCAGGACATCCAATCTGTGATCTCTTCGATGTCTCATCTTGGGAATATGTTTGCTGTAAGGTTCTACGTATTGTTCTCTACCTCGCTCCATCTTCTTCATCCATTTACAGCTCAACATATCTATGATAAGTCATTCAAAACATCATAATAGTTACGATAGCGAATAGGTAAGCTTAAAAAAATAAAAAATTATAATAAAAAGTAAGACATGTAATGCCGAGCACCTTTATAATTGATAGGAAGCCTTATTTATCGATTTTTGTCTAAACAGTCTGCATATCTAGTCTGCAATCCTATAGCATGGTATGATGCGGAAGCGCACAGTATACGCCCCGCGCTGTGTTAAAAAAAATCCTGCACGGAAACGGATATCAAAAATATATATCCAGATTACAAAATTTTTAGGTGTCTGTATGACTGTATGACTGTATCATTTTTTATATGTATTGTTTCTTTTTTAAATTTTTTATAATATTTTCTGGGTAGACCCAAGGCGCCTTAAATTATTAATATAGCTAATCGTGCAAATAAGTTAGGTACTAGTTTTTTTAAGTTTTAAAAGACATTAGATGACACATCAATACCTACTTTTACACAAAAAACATTAACTGTCAGGTTAGCCAAGTGTCGCACCGCCCATTCAATATTCCATTCGGTGTTTGTATTACACAGGACAGTTTGCAAACTGGACAGGAAACTGTGCAATTTTCTGACCCATGTAATGTGGCCATCACACAAATCATTCGCTTCCAAGTTTACGCCCGAACTACGGGACGTAAACCTGACATGGGAAGATGCACGAGTACTGGCAACCAATTGCGTATCTTGGAGGCAAGTTAGTGGAACCCATATGCTAAACATAGGGAGCAGATATTCATTTCATTTCATTTTCATTTTTAAAAAAAAAAAGAAACATTTGAGTTCTTATGATATACTCAAATATTTCAGTTTTGGGACTGCTTTCAAATAGTCGGAAATAACTGTGTCAGAAAGCAGGAAACAAGTTGTGCTGGAGTGGGATTCGAACCTAGAGATTCTAATCCGGAGTCCTCAAATCTACCACTAGACCACAACCCGGTTCGAATGGTTCGGTTATTGAATGATAATAATGAAATAAAAGCTCAACACACAAATATCATCGATAAACCTATTGTAACGAATTTTAAAAGGGGTACAATCAGTCAATTGGACTGACTAGAATAGACAGTCAACCATCAAGTAAGGGAAAAAAGGCTTAAAATAATACTAACTTTATAAATAATAATAAAATAACATTTTTGAAATGAATACAAATACTTGTAGACAAATGACTGGATTATACCCATGCTGGGCTGATATCAGTTATTATTGATATCCCAACAGAGACAGAGAAACTCTGGAAACGAAGTAGTACCTACTGGTAGTACGTCAAGTGGCCCCTTAACCCAGCCAATGACAGGTCATAAGCCCTGTAAACGCCTAGATAACCCACATTCGTTTCCAGAGTTTCTCTGTCTCTGTTGGGATATTAATAATAATAATAAAATACTTAACGTATTTTTTTACGAGTGCCACCTTCAAACAAGAATTTAGGGGCGTTTCCATAAAAAAAATCTAAAAACTATACGCTTCCTAGGGTTAATTTCATAAAGCCACTTATTATAATATTCCACCGTGTGACGTAGATGCGTATTGATGACGTAGTGAGTGACGCAGTGGGTTACTAAAGGTCTCAGACACGGAAGTATTTTTTAAGTATAGAATGTGACTTATCTGAAATTCTTGTTCGCAGAGTGCCACTATTATTCTGGGGTTCCGAAATACAAGATATTGTATCAACCACCCACGTTCTGATACATTAAGCAAAACGTTATTACTTCTAGACCATAAAACGTGACTTCAAAGGCATTCGGCTAGAACAGCATCTAGTTATAGGGGCAAAAAGATTCCTAAGCATACGACAAGTATCTACCAGCCCAACATAAAATTTATGGTTTTACTAAGCACCCTTAAAATAACACTTCCTGAAAAAAAATCTGTGAAAATTCCAGAAAAACAAATGATTTGGATTTGAAATTTTATTTCTCATTATTATTATTATTAAAGCCGGATATGTCTGGAGATCGGATAAAACTCATGACTCAGTTAAAACTGCGAATCGTGGCACCTAACCAGGGCCCAAGACAGCAGACTTCTTAGTTTTGAGAATAGGTGTCTTAGAAGAATTTTAGGTGTGCGGTGGTTTGACTATGTAAGGAACACAGAGGTGAGGCAACGGACACAGCAACCCTTGGTTGCTACCTACCTACTGTCATCCTGCGAAGGCGTTTCGGCTAGCTAGACCATATACTACCTACTGTCATCCTGCGAAGGCGTTTCGGCTAGCTAGACCATATACTACGTATGCCTCCCGAGAGCCTTAACCATGCTTGCCTATTTTACAAGACATCACGTTCTCGGCGTCCGGGTCGTCCACTGTTAACAATTCGTCGGCAGTTTGCGTCAGAGCTGCGGGACGTGGATTTGACTTGGGAGGATGCACGGGAGCTGGCGGCCGATCGCTTGGCCTGGAGGCAGTTTGTGGATTTCATATGCTCCACATAGGGATCGGATATGGTATGATGATGATTAGGTTACACTGTAGTTGACAATTTGCTGGCTGTTTTCATCGGAACTACGGAACGTGAACCTGACTTGAAAGATGCACAGGAGGAATTGACTTACTTGACAGGTATTTAAAATATTCTGTAAAACTAATCTACTTGTCAATTCAAGCAACTCTCCAAAGACAATAATTTTGAAAAGCAATGAATCGAAGTATTTTTATAAGAAATCCACATCATAGTCAATCAAGGGGGTTTGCAGTACAATATTTTTTAAGGCAGGGAAAACATACAGTGCCATGTTGGGTCTAGATTTTTCTCTCTATAAATGTTTAAACATTTCTATTGACGTCATTTATATAAGTCAAAAATACAAGTGGTTCTATTTAGAATCATAAAACCACAAAAATATTTAAACGAGTTAATTTTTTATTCTAAAGTTACGAATCTTAAATCTGGATAGTTTGATTCCAGCATTGCTTATCAGAGTAGTTTTTCCCAACCAGACTAAAAAATCTAAAATGAAATAATTATGTATACATGGTGTAACAAAACTCCTAGTACAGCTACAAAATTTTTTGAGACGAATGTGAAAATATAACTATTAAATCCGAGATGAACTTATAAAAATCATGAACATTTAAATTTTTGAGTCAAAAGTGTAAAATAATAAACTTATAAATCTGAGCATGTAAGAAGTCGGAAAATCGACGTGCGTGCATGAGAAGATGTAAGAAAGAGGAGGAAACAAAGAAGTAATGCAGGACAGAGTGGTGTGGCGATCTACTCCTCTCGCCTACCCCTTCGGGAAATGGCGATATGGTTAGTTATGTTAGTTGTTAGTTGAAAAAAAACATTTTTTTCTTCTTCCCGTAATTACTTTCATACCTACACAAGATTAAGTAAAATTGCACAAATTCTTAATAAACAGATTTTATGTTTTTTCTTTTATGGAATATTTGTTTT
>JAGVSP010004424.1:0-16335 GCA_022494985.1 Micrasema minimum
CATATTAATTCAGCTCTTTAGATGCATTTTTCAATCAACGAAAGAGTTGAGTATTTGAGTCGACTTTGTGCAAAATACGTCGCATGTACTGCATATGCAGTTAAATGTGATAAATGTACGTACTTGCAAGTCGCGGATGAATCGGGTTTTTACCGTGACTGGCTTGCATTAATCATTATCAATCAAACAGAGAAAAAGAAACGCCTAAATATCTGTATTCTTTTCCAAAGCTTCATCGGGATACTAGAGATTATAAGTTTCATTCTTACTTGGCCAAAATTAGTTGTCTATTTTCTAACACAAAAATTTACCATTTGTTAAAACTAGCGCAAAAAATAATAATACCTACGCGATTTCCATAAACCAATAACCATGGCTACGAGTATTTTTAAATTCTATTAAAGTAAAAAATATTCATAATATTTATGTTTTAAAAATACGGGCTTCAAATCTACACACGCACACATACACATAAACATAGCCATTATTTAACAAGTTAATAAATGAAATAAATTTAGTAGTATGATGCTTTTTTGTGTTTTTTTTAAACCGTTCGGTTTTACATTTAAAAGATAATATTTTTCATATTATGAAATATTCTGTAAAAACTGGTTCTCCATAGATAAAGCGACAATTTGAAATTACACAGAGCTCCATCTCTGCCGTTCGCTACATATTGACATAATCTACAGATCTACCTACATATACAGCGTTTCTAAGCCTGGCGCTGTCATGGGATTGGCTGTAGAATTTGAATCGAATCCCGTCAGAAACATTTGAATTCAAAGTGCTTCGAACGGTGATTCCAAATTCGAAATTTGAATTCCGGAATGGTTTCTCGGCGCGGGAAAGTTGGGTTTAGATAAACCATGTACCTAAGGAACTACATTTCCAAATTCAAAAGCCTACGTTGAAACCTGATATTTGTAGATAAACCTACATTATAGTACATTTTTACTTAATAAACCTAACAGTTTTACTATGTTTAATCGCATTTCTAAATATGTACGTAAATAATGTTGATGGAAGACTACTAGATTATTATTTAGTAAACTAAAGTTGTAAAATAAATATATAATTAATAAATCTAGAAAATAAATGGTTTTGTTAAAATTATATCCTATGACAAAGTGAATATTTACGGAACAAAAAGGATTTATCATGCTATTGTTCGATTAGCTCAAAATGGTATAACAATGATTTTTAAACCCACGCACGCATATCCGCCATTAAACCTATTATTTTCGAACCCACTAAGTCTTTTAAAAGATAAATTTACGAAAAGAAGTAAATCAATACCTCAGCGTAAAAGATAAAAGCCAAAAAGGGAAATCTCTTAGAACTAATAATACATTGAAAGATGGAAGATAGCATAGACAATGGATAGAACAATACCAGACACAATTTGAAATATTGATAGTGTGAACGTACCTAATTACTAAACGAGGGTATTAATAGCATAAAATATCGCTTTGGAGTATATTAGTCGAGGGCAGAGATCATTTGTATGCTCTTTGAAAATTTCCGCTTGAATTCTATCGCCATGCTCACATTTCTATGGCGGGACGGAAAGCGATAACCATAGAAAATTGTTTCGAATTTAGAACGTGTGCCCCGAGTTTTGAATGCAGGTGTTCCTTTTTTGAATAACGAAGTGCTTATTCAAATTTAGATTCATTATTTGAATATTCATGATGAATCGCTGAAAGCTTTATGTTATTATACCTATTCCATATGTGAATTCATTATTATAATATGTGAACGATGCATTATGCATTCGTATAGTATAGGTAATAGGTACCTACGTAATAGTACAAGAAACAATTAATATGTTATTACTTATCGACAAACAAGTAAATATTTATTATACAATAAACATTGCAAATCATGAAATTTCGTACTTCGATAGCCTGTAATATTAAAAGTGTTTTAAAACAAAATATCTGTACTGAAAATACTATTTTAATATGAAGTAAAATAAACCTTCGTTTATAATCGGCTTACTGACATTTTAATGGTTCTGTAGTGACCACGGGTAGATAAATATTTTAAAAGCGAAATTTTAATTGCTTTTTGTCGATTAGCCTTTTTTCAAACGTAGGTATTTGTTTATTCTTTAAAATGGATTTTAAAATTATACCGAAAAAGGTTTAAATAATAACATTATTAGTTGTCCTATAAATAAATTTGTTTCTTAGGTCGTATCTCGCTATTATGCTTTTAACACTCGATTTAATGTATTTATTTATTTATTATTTTAAATCTCAATACCGGTATGTAACATACTGTTGAGAGTAATAAATATCAAAGATAAGCTGAATACTGGCGCAGTGGTACATTATACAAACAGAAAGAGAAGAAAAAAAACTCCGATCAGAGTTATCGGTTTCTAAATGGGCAATTGCCTGTTCTAAGAAACCGATAGGATGCGGCAAGTAAAAAAAAGTTTAATTGTTACAACTTATTTTATCGTATAATATTATTGAGAAGTATACCGTAAACACATTTAATATATTTGTATACTTGCGAATGTGTGGTAAAACTATGTATGAAAGGTGCACTAACGATGAAATTAGAGCAGAATGCAAGGCAAGTATGAAACCTCTTTTTACATTATCGACAAAATTAAGAAACGTCTTTTACGATGGTTCGGGCATGTAGAGCGAATGGATGATGAAAGAACGGCTAAAAAAATATATGATGCGACGGTGCCTGGATGTAGAAGTCGAGGAAGGCCGAGAAAGACATGGCATGATCAAGTAAAACAAGTGCTTGAAAGTGGGCATGTAAGAAGTCGGAATAATCGACGTGCGTGCATGAGAAGATGTATGAATGTGGAGGAAGCATGAGAAGTGTGCCAGGACAAAGTGGTGTGGCGTTCTATCCTCTCTGCCTACCCTTTCGGAGAAATGGCGTGATAGTTAGTTAGTTAGTATACCTACTAACATTCTTATATCGTCTGTGCAACGCCAAAAACGCGGTTCGCAAAAATGCTGTTTTAAAATTGTATTAAAATTGTATTGCTTAAACGTAGTACCGTAAACCTGTTTAAATCATGATTTCAGTATCATTAAATAATTACCACCAGATTGTTAACTATTGAAATAATTATGTATTGTATTAGGAAAATACTTGCAATAGCTTCATTAAAAATTTTCATCGAAATTTCAATATCTCAAATTAATGGATGTTCCGCAAAATCGTGGTTTTGGTATTGGACTGACGCCGTCGATATGTACATAAAAAATTACCTTTAGTATCTACTACTGACTAATCTATAGCACCATACTACTACTACTACTTTACCTTATCCGCACCCAATGGTGCATAGGGCACTGCATCGATACACCAAGTGAAGTATTACCATGCGCCATGTTGATTATTTATAAAAACCATTTTTCATGGACTGTGGACCCTAATTGACTACCTATGTATCTACCCAAATTAATTAACGCTTTGTTCGCATTGTGGCTAAATAATGCAACTTCGACTCTGGAAAATTACATACTTTATAACCGGTCTTTTTACCGATTTCTGTTCTAAGAACGCTATTGTGAGGCAAATTACCGCAAAGTAAGTCCTGTCGTGTACTTAACAGTTTTTGCTGACTGAATTATATAACTACTATTAACTATACTACATTTCATCATACATTTACCGATTTCTGTTCTGAGAACGCTATTGTGAGGCAAATTACCGCAAAGTAAGTCCTGTCGTGTACTTAACAGTTTTTGCTGACTGAATTATATAACTACTATTAACTATACTACATTTCATACATTTACCGATTTCTGTTCTAAGAACGCTATTGTGAGGCAAATTATCGCAAAGTAAGTCCTGTCGTGTACTTAACAGTTTTTGCTGACTGAATTATATAACTACTATTAACTGTACTACATTTCATACATTTACCGATTTCTGTTCTAAGAACGCTATTGTGAGGCAAATTACCGCAAAGTCCTGTCGTGTACTTAACAGTTTTTGCTGACTGAATTATATAACTACTATTAACTATACTACATTTCATACATTTACCGATTTCTGTTCTAAAAACGCTATTGTGAGGCAAATTACCGCAAAGTAAGTCCTGTCGTGTACCTAACAGTTTTTGCTGACTGAATTATATAACTACTATTAACTGTACTACATTTCATACATTTACCGATTTTTCTGTTCTAAGAACGCTATTGTGAGGGCAAATTACCGCAAAGTAAGTCCTGTCGTGTACTTAACAGTTTTTGCTGACTGAATTATATAACTACTATTAACTATACTACATTTCATACATTTACCGATTTCTGTTCTAAGAACGCTATTGTGAGGCAAATTATCGCAAAGTAAGTCCTGTCGTGTACTTAACAGTTTTTGCTGACTGAATTATATAACTACTATTAACTATACTACATTTCATACATTTACCGATTTCTGTTCTAAGAACGCTATTGTGAGGCAAATTATCGCAAAGTAAGTCCCGTCGAGTACTTAACAGTTTTAACTGACTGAATTATATAACTACTATTAACTATACTACATTTCATACATACATTTACATAGTTTGTGGAATCCAAATGCTCCACATAGGAAGCGGAAGTGGTATGATGATGATGATACTACATTTCGTCGTCCATCTTTCAAAAAGGCGAAACTTGATTTTGTTTATTTTACAGAAGACAACATTAATAATATTGTCGGGTTTAATAAATATTTTACAGTTTAAACATATTTTGAAGACCGATAGAATACTGTGTGATTCGTATTTTTTATATTTTTTTACCGCCAAATTTTCCAAAAAAATCGTGTCTTGTAAAATTAGCGAATTCGAGATACGCCTGATTTGTAAGAAATTTTGAAAGATAGACGACGATTTGTCCGCCTTGAGGTGTAGAGGTTAGCGTATTGGGCTACCATGTATCAGGTCGCGGGGTTTGATTCCCAATGGGGTCAATATGACCCTATGCATGGTAGCCAAAAGCATACCTTAGTAATGAAGGAGAGCTAAAAAAATTACAAATTTTGCAAAACAAAGCCATGCGAATCATATTTAAGTGCAGTAGGAGAACAAACATTAAAAAAATGAATAAAACTTTAGAATATTATGTCAATAGACCAAAAAATTAAATATAATGTTGCCAATGAATTTAGCAAAATTGTTAAGAGGATATTTGCCAAACAAATAAAAAAAAACCATGGCTTCTTTCATAAATATGCAACAAGAGGTTCAAAAAATATAAGATTAGAAAAGATAAGAAAAACTGTGTCACAGAATTGTCTGATATATAAGGGCATTAAAATGTATGAGCACATGCCGGATGATATAAGAAATGAACAAAATGTAAATTTATTTAGGGTTAAATGTAAAAAATATATGTGTGACAAATATTAGTGTAATATATTATAGCTAAATTGAAAAATGTATAATGTTAGCATAAGAATAGTGAGGAAAAAATTAAGTGTAATGTACATGAAAAAAAATAAAATTATTCCATGTAAATTATATAGTACCAAATAAATATGATAATAAAAAAAATGCTCTAACTACTTCAATGCGAAAAATAAAATTAATCCTTACTACGTAGGTACATAATAATATTGTAAACCACCAATTTTATTTGTGCTTTTTAGTGAATAAAATCACTAAACCGCGTGCACTCTCCTCATAGTTTTTTTTACATTAATAAAATAACATTTGATACAATGCGATGTTACTAAAAAGCTTTCGTGTACAATAGCCCTAAACTCTGCGATAAATACAAAACCTATCTGCCTTTTTTGGTTAGCCTTTATCGTAAAATTTATAACATAATTAATGGTTCGGGGTACAGCGGACGCTTGTTTTGTTGCTATCAGAATCGCTGGTAACTTGGAACCATAAATCAAAACGTTCGTATTATGTAGTGATAAGCGTACAATACTGAAGTCTGACGTTGTACATCCGTATGGCAATTTTTTTTTAGTAATACGTATTTTAAAATTATACATTTTTTTCGAAAATCAATTTCAATAGTTAAAGCTTTATAATTAATTAAAATAAACGTAATAGGCTCTCTCAGACGAATGTGTGGTAAGACTATGTATGATAGGTGTACAAATGTCGAAATTAGAGCAGAGTGCAAGGCTGAGATAAGCATTATCGACAAAATTAATAAAGGTCTTTTACGATGGTTCGGTCACGTAGAGCGAATGGATGACGAAAGAACGGCTAAAAATTGTATGATGCGACTGCGCCTGGATGTAAAAAGGCCGAGAAAGATATGACATGATCAAGTAAAAACAAGTGCTAGAAAGTGGGCATGTAAGAAGTCGGAATAATCGACGTGCGTGCATGAGAAGATGTATGAATGTGGAGGAAGCAAGAGAAGTGTGCCAGGACAGAGTGGTGTGGCGTTCTATCCTCTCTGCCTACAACTTCGGGCAAATGGCGTGATGGTTAGTTAGTTAGTTAGTTAAACGTAAAACTTACTTACATTATAAATCGTCACCATTCAGGCAAATCTGGAATAAGAAAATTTTCTTTAACGTAACTAATAATGCAAGCGTAAAGAAGAGGCAGCTCTGGTTCAGGCCCTCCCGAGGCATCCGGAGTACATGGCCAAGCCAGGTCGTGTACTCTGGATGTTGGAGCTTATTGGAGGTTGCTGCGTCCGTTCCCGAACTTCTGCGTCAGTTATGAAGGCCAACCACCTAATGCCTAGTATTCTTCTCAGACACTTGTTCTCAAAACTCATTCTGAGCTTTTGTGAAGTGCCAGGATTCACATCCATAAAGGAGCATCGGCACAATGCAGGAGTTAAAGAGTCAGCATTTTGTTTTGACTTTTTATGATTGTATTCAGCGGAGCTGACGGATGCGGCCTGATGTGGGAGAGCTGGCTGGCGATAGGGTCCCCTGGAGGGATCTAGTGATGTCCACATGCTCGATATAGGAGCAAACGTGGTGAAAGAAGAAGAACTTATAATGTGTAGTTCTTAAATTCATGTGTAAATATCCTGTTTTGAGTATAAAAAAACCTTGGCTTGAGCATGGTTGTTGAATTTAAATATTTACTAATGCCCGCTTTATATGGGACAGTTTTCTTGTTCAGAAAACTGTGCAGTCTGTCAAACTTCTGTCAAAAGACACGCTAAATATGTGTGTATTTTTGAAACGCGATTGTAAGTTATTATAGTATGTTTGCTCTCAGGAAATTGTATATTTAGGTAATAATGTAAATATGTTATTGGTTTTTTACGTATTTAAAAGCATACAATAAACCAATGTCTACTTAAACGTTTACATAAAAAACATTGACTGTCATGTCAGCTTAAATCTGACACTAGCACACAGTTTTTCATGCAGTTTTAGCTTTATACGGGACCGTTTTCAGACTGCACAGAAAACTGTGTAGTAAACTGCGCCATATAAAGTGGGCTTAAGAAAAACTTAAAATGTCAAGAGAATTTATGTAGCACAGTTGTGTCAAATTATGTATAAAAGTGTTTGTCGAATTGCCCTAATGATGGATTAATACGCAGCAATTATAATTTTGGCAATATTTGTTGGCGGCGATCGTTGGAAGTCGCTGGACTACATGTAACAGCATGGAATTACCATGAACATACCGCGCATACTATGACCCCATTAGCGGAAAACGGCCCTGTGTTTACTTTTACCAGAGCCGACGAACGCGTAATTTCTAACATGGCCTGGCGCAAATTCTAATATGGCCACATTCGCGGCTAAATCGCCACGGGACCCGATAAAAACTCCGGCGCGGCCCATTCCAAAGTTTATTGGGCGAAACTCGACGCTTTAACTGCCCAACTGCCTGGCGGCCATTTTGTGGAAATGTTTTACACCATAAACCCGAACTTAGCGCGAAATGTGAAATGCGAAATGTGCAATGTCTCCGGGTGACTGTGGCAGTGGCCTTTGTTACTAGAAACCTACGCCGGAGTCTTTCGACTTCAAAAATAATAATAGGATATAACGCGATTTCTGTGAAAAATCACCTCATGCCACCCCTCAAAGCTCCTCCCTAAGAAAAAAAACGTAAACTGGTACGATTCTAGTGAACAGATTTAAACAAATATTTATTTGCCAGTTTTATTTATCTATATTACGTGGTTTTGATAATAATTGATCTTCACTAGAGTGCCCAGTGCTGGGTACAAATTTTACAATTCTTTTTTTATTTTTAAAATTCTTAATAGGTTTGTATTTACATAAAGTGAATGAAATTTTTTTATCGATTCGGTGTTAATTTAATCATTATGTGTGTATTATTAAATTTTAAAATATATATTCCAATGTTGAATAGGGCACTGTGATGGTACACCAAGTGCCAAGTGTGGTAAATCTTGATCTTTTGGACACATGAAGGCAAGATGATCAGTCTTAAGCTTCAGCGTAAGTCCAATCTATCAGAATTAATAAATATTCATATTGACCCCACGATTTCATGGATGGCAGCCCAACGCGCTACCGGTACTCCACTGGGCGGACAATACATTAACGGTCGGTGTCAAAGTGTCACATTTCTCCGGCATAAGCCCCCGGCCTCTGAGGCTCTGAACACACTGCATAATATGCGGTATGTACACATACTTGTACTATTGGTAGTTTCGCGCGGAACTAAGGCAAACTTTGCACGTTATTACCATTCAAATGCAGAACGAACTTAAAATTGCTCTGCTTATTGGTCCCGAGCGCCAAAACGTACTTTTCCGGAAACTGTTCTATTTTCAAATACGCCATTGTTGCCTTTATTCGTTGCAATACAATGAAGTTTTTTCGGGGCTGTTTGAATGCGTTTTGAAAATGGACGTGGGTTTGAACTGTGAACATCCAAATTTAAAGGCTTTTTTAGCGCGAAATGTACGCGTATGTATGCCAGGATAAAAAGGTGTGGCGTTCTACCATCTAACTACATAATGGCCTACCTACCTGTATATAGAACAAACGTTTAGATAAGGAATGTTCAGTTGGCTATCCATTCCTTAATATTTGAAAATAATTCAATAAAAAACGCAGCCGCTTACTATTTATTCCTAATCATAATCTTATTTCAACATACGTAATACGTATACATATCTATATTTTTTTTTAAATAAAATGATACATTTAAGTTCTCATGATATCCCAAGGTACTCATATATTTAAATTTTGGGACTGCTTAAAGTAGGAAGAAGTTGTACAGGAGTGAGATTCGAGCCTAGAGATTCCAATCCGGAATCCCCGACTCGACTCTACCACTAGGCCACAACCCGGTTTCTCAACAAATCAATGCATTATTTTGTGATTTTATAAGCCCATACACTGGATTGGCGACAGAAGATAAATTATTTCGCTTTCATACTCTCGTATAAATAGCCATTCATTTTAAAATATATAATATTATACATATAAATTTATACTACTTACGAGGGAAAAAAAGTATTGTAAATGAATACCGTGAATTCATAGATAAAAAAAAAGTAATTTAAAAATGTAATGCAAAAATTTAAAAAAATTAAAAAACACATTAATACTACTACTAGTAGGTACTTTCCCTTATCCGCACCCAATGGTGCATAGGGCACTTGCTTAGGTACACCAAGAAATCTCTATATTATCAATGATCTAGAAATAAATTGCAAACAATATGAATTAAGAGAATTGCCGAGGGTAAAATATCGTGCCAAAATTTTAAAAATAAAAATGCGAAATCGATACGCAGTGCAACCAGCGTGCAGCGGGCATAAGTAATATTTATTATACGTTCATAAATAAATACATATTTACTAGATATATACAATCCCATAAAATTATCATATTTATTTACCACGCCATGTTTATACAATTTAGTAATCTACGTCATACAATATGTATGTAACAGTATCATGTAGATAGTTCGTTCATAAACATTTATGTCCAAATGGATGGAGCGGTTTTGACAATATGCGCCCTATATCCATTTCCGCTCCGACGGAACGTTTCCCCGAGCCAGCCAGGGTGCTTAGAACATGGCGCCAAATGCGAAACGTTTTATGTAGGTATTTCTAACGAATTAACTATCGATCACCCTGAGAAACCTGTAATTGTCAAAACTCAAAAGTCTGCTGTTTTGGGCGCTAGTAAGGGGCCTTTTGGAAAGCTAAATTCCACATTCCAAGCCCCATCCCCAAATCACTCAAGACTCGAGTGTTCAACCAATGCATTCTGCCCGTCCTTACTTATGGCGCGAAAACAATGACTCTGACCAAGCAATCCTCCCATAAGTTGCAAGTTGCACAGAGGAGCATGGAGAGAATTATGCTTGGAATAACATTAAGATACCGAAAAAGGAACGTTTGGATCCGACGCCAGACAAAAGTCTGCGACGTGGTGGAGCGAATTGCTTGGTTGAAGTGGAAATGGGCCAGTCACATAGCCAAAATGACGGACGACAGATGGACAAAAGGCGTTCTGGTGTGGAGACCGAGAAACCAGAGGCCTCAAGGACGTCCACCGATGAGATGGGTGAACGACATCAGGAAGTCTGCTGGAAGACAGTGTATGGGGGAGGCGCAGGATCGGGAGAAATGGAGACGGCAGGAGGAGGCCTATGTCCAGCAGCGGACCTCAACGGGCTGAAATGATGAAAGGGCCACGACTTGCAGCCATAGAGGAGAACAGGTGTGAAGCAGGTATTAAAGTGATATTTTGTCTGCGTAACTTACTCGCACCTATTGAATATCTGTTATCTTTATGGTATAGCGGTTAGCGCACTGGATATGAGGTCGCGTTTAGATTCCTGTGGGGTACAACATGAAATATTTATTTGAGATACAGTTTTTTTCAAATTGATATAATTCGTTTATGATACCTTGGACTAGCGCTGAAGCGTAATACTGATCATACATATTTTATTTATTTTTATTGTTTTAACGCCCATAGGGCTCTTACATAAACATTTTTAAAATGTTACACAGTAGGTAGCCAAATTAGAAACAAAAATGAAAAAGAAAATACATACGAATATTCGATTGGGCAAGAAAAACTTATGCTAAAGAAAAAATAACAATTTTATATTAACTGAGCAAGTTACAAATGGTTAATTAAAAAAATACAATAAGATAATAATAAAACAATATGAAATTAAATGGAGCAAATTGCAAATAGCACACTCACTATTCATTACCGCCAGAGATGGCATCCAGACACTGTTCCCTAAAATGCACTAGATTTGTGTTGAAAATATCAATATTGTTAGAAAACTTGTTAGCCAGTGCGTGCATTCTTCGTATCGGTGAGTTAGCACTGTAATTGGTCGATGATTGGCTGCAGTAAAATAGTGCATTCTCGACCAGGCATTCGTATACTAACTAAATTTTTTAGTTGACAACAATCAAACATAGATTTTAATGCTTTGAACGAAAGAGCAAATCATTTAATATTCTTCTATTTTCTAATGTTTGTATATTCAGAAAGTTATTTAAAAAGTTATAATTTAAGTTTACAATAGGAATATTTAATTTAAAATTAATAAAGCGTAAAAATTTATGCTGGACTCTTTCGATGTTTTTTACGTGAACTCTGTAATAAGGAGACCAAATAACCGAGTTATATTCAAGCTGACTTCTTACTAAAGCAATATACAAAATTTTCATAGTTTTCACAGATTCGAATTTTTTTATTGTTCGCAGCAAAAATCCCAATGTTCTCATACTTTTATTAACTATGTTTTGAATGTGATTAACAAAACATGATTTTTCAATTCAAAATTACCTGGGTAATTATAAAACAAAAAAACTGCAGTTTTTGGTTAATGTACAAATTATTGTACAAGTTGTTAGATATTCGTCTCATCGCCTATCATAAAACGACCATCGATTAAGAGCAGTTCTACTAGACATCGGGGCAGAAACAATAGTGTAGTCTTTAGTAGACGGTAACTATATCGCAATATGGCCTACCAGTAGCTCAATCACAGATGATTGTCCTCAAGCATTTGACCGATCAAAATGAACATACGTTCATATCACGGTCGCGTTGCCAAGCACCATAGATGAAAGGCATACTTGGACAAATGTTTTGTTTTATTGCTTTCTCAAATTAATTTAAAGCAAATAAATGGCATGATAAATTGTGCCCAAACAATTAAAACTCTATAAAACTAGATTATTTTACTTTACTTTCAGTTTTGGCGTATTTTCCATATTTAAAGCGGTAATTAATAATCCCTATCGATAACTTTTAACGGATGTTCCATTGTGATCGCGAAAACGTTAACCATCCATGGTGAGAAATCGTCACGTCGCTTATTAGCACGTCGATAGTCATCTGTGATTCAGCTACAGGGGCGGCTTTTTCGTGTTAGTGGGTAATTATAAAACGAAAAACTTTAGTTTTTGGTTAATGTACAAGTAGATAAATATTTGTCTCATCACCTATCATAAAACGACCATCCATTAAGAGCAGTTCTACTAGACATACGGCGCAGAAACAATAGTGTAGTCTCTTTAGTAGACGGTAACTATATTTATCGTAATGATGTAATATGTCCAACCAGGGGCGGCTTTTTTCGTGTTTGTAGGTATTTTTTTTTGTGCAGCTTTTTCGCTTGTTTATAAACCAGTATATATACATTATACCTACCATAAATAGGTCATTTATAGACAGAAGTTTTACTAGACACTGGTAACGAAGTGTATGACTGATCATATTAACTTCATGTAGTAAATGATCAAGACACATTGCACTCGGTGTACCCATGCAGTGCCCTTTGCACCACTGGGATAAGTGAAAGTAGTAGTTGTAGTAACGCCCATAGGGTTTTT
Source organism: Micrasema minimum (assembly GCA_022494985.1). Taxonomy (NCBI): domain Eukaryota; kingdom Metazoa; phylum Arthropoda; class Insecta; order Trichoptera; family Brachycentridae; genus Micrasema; species Micrasema minimum. The sequence goes on from JAGVSP010004424.1 coordinate 12,777, forward strand.
ACATTCAAACAAAGCTTACCAGAAAAAGATAAGCAAAAATATCATGCATAAAAATTAAAATACATAAAAATAAATTTTAAATAGTCTTGCAAGAATTTTAAACAAAATAATTTTTTAAAAACTGTAAAAAAGTGTAGTCTGCAAAAAAAACGGCAGAAAAAGTCCGCAAGACATATAACTACTTCCAAACTTCTTAAATGTAGAAATCAAAGTTAGTTTTCGAGGATTTGGACAGACTAAAATAGTTATAAATCAAATTATGCAATTATCACAATAAGTTATAATCGACAGTAACCGTCTCATTTTGGTTCCATGCCAGACTTCTGGGCGGCTCTGGCTAAAAGGATTTTTACTTTTTGTGCCATAAAACGCTTTATCTTCTTTCAATGAACGCCGCCGTTTGGTACATTTACTTTTCAACATAATTATAGATATAATTACGTCCGCCATTGCGGGGTTAACGTTAGCCGACTGAACATTCTGGGTAAGCTGTAATGACTTGTTTGTTCTTTGTTAAAAATAAATTAATTCCATCAGGGGAGCCTTGAAAATCGGTTACCTTTTTGTATTTTAGTAATTATTTACCTAGGTAACTTCTTACATTTAGTGTAATTATCTATGTAAAAAAAAAACGCAATTTGTTCTTAAAACATAATAGAAAATAAGAAGGTCGGAAGAGATAATAATAATATATAGTACGATCGAGTTAAGTGTTGAAATTCTCATTTGGAATTATTAATTTATTATTATTATTATTATTATGGATAATTTATATAGCGCCGTTTTCGTATAAATATACCTCAAGGGCGCGCTTTAAATATTGAATTTAACGGCTCGGGAAATTTAAAGTGAGTGAAAACTCAATTTCTGAGTGGAAAATACCATTATCAAAATTAATCAAAAGATTTTGAGAACATATAGGTCTTAAGTTTCTTTCGAAACATCACTTCACTCTCACAGTTCTTCACTCTCGCACTTCTGGTGGGAGAGCATTCCAAGCCACAGGGCCCGCAACCGCAAAAGCGCGCTCTCCAAATTTTGTGCGCTGATTACGGATCGGTACTAAAACCCTGCCTATAGCTGTAGATGTAGCTGATCGAAGTATGAGACGTCTCTCAGCTAGTTCATCTTGAATGCAAAGCTTTTTCGAGGATTACAATCGTATGGAATAGCGACCGCGATGCGGGTCTCGTGATAGCGCATGTTCTCCGAGGATTTTTTAAAAATATTACCAGTCGAAAATTTCTTGATAAAGCTTTAAAATCTCCATAACTCGGAGACTTTTAGTTGTACTCCTAGATGCCGGGGTTAATTTGTTACAAAAAACTTTTAGTACTAACCTCTTTCAAGGAATGGGTTTAGTTACCAAACATCCAGTTGTTCATATTTCACTTTTCTACAATGAAATTAATATCAGTTCTCTAGGCCGGCTTCATTTTTATCTATTTTATTGCCCGTAAAACGTTATTATTTACGAAGCCTCGTAAAGTCGAATGTCGATCGAATTTCCACTTTTCTCCGGAGTTGCTAAAGGCGAGTGGGAATATAATCGGTATTAAAGTTTCAGGAAATGTTCGAAAATTGAAATCTTTTCCCAGAACTCGGGGGGAAATTGTTGCAAAACTTTTATACCTGTTTTATTGAAGAGCCCGCTCCGTTATTTGGTTGGAACAAATATTTGTCATGCAATGAGTTAACTTGGTGAAAAGTTTTTTATTTATTTATTTTGGTCGAATTTCCCAGAAGCATTCTTATTTTATACATCATCTTTTGTCTTAGAAGATTATTAGGTGTGCGGTGGTTTGACTTTGTAAGAAATACAGAGATGAGGCAACGACCCTTTGGTATACAGTGAAAGCCCCACCCTTTCCCTAGACTGTTTTTTAAACTATTGAGTCGTTTTTCAGTCTAGCACAACTCTACCGATTTTTTTAAGCTAATCCGCGAAATTTAATAGATTCAGTTTTAACTGGAAAAAGCGGAAGAAAAGAAGGTTAAATACGCGACCAAATGCTTTCATTGCCCCTATCACTGTCTCGGCTCTATGATTGTCATAAACACATTCACCCCAACCTGCTCAAGGAGCAGGCCCAAATTTACAGTGATAGGGATATTAGTAATTCTACCCCTTTTTTAGTAGTTAGTTACAAACCACCTCCCGCCCAAACGCAGCCTCCCGCCCGCCCCCCGTTAACCACGCCCGGAGAAGACGCGGCAGCAACCTCGGCCGAGTCCAAACCACAACCTACAATATTCAACCAGTCATCCTATCTGGCGGACCTATTTCATGCGTCCCCTGCCGCACCCTATCCACATCCTAACCAAAACAAGTCACAGTCATACGCAAAGAAATGAGAAAGAAGGACTTCGGCAAGGACCCTTGGTATAGGTCGCGTCGTATAAAAAGAACGCTGGAAAGAAAGTATTTGCGCATGTGACCCACCCACCCCGCTTACCAAATAAGACCGATAATCGCCTAATGCGCTAATGCGCAGCTTGACCGCCAGCGCTCTTTTTACATGACGCGACCTATATCAACTGTCATCCGTCAAACGCGTTTCGGTTGGCTGGGGCGTATACTACGTACGCCTCCCGAGAGCCTTAACTATGCTTGCCTGTTTTATAAGACATCAGGTTCCCGGCATCCTGGACGTCCACAACGAGACGTGAACTTGACTTGGGATGATCTAGAGACCGAAAGCTAAGCTTGGAGGCAGTTTAAAGAATCCATATGCCCCACAATTCCGTATCCCGCTCTCTATGTTAATCATTATGGACTCCACAAAATATCTCCAAGTTAAGCAAACGGCTGCCAGTTCCCGGGCATCTTCCCAAGTGAGGTCTAAAATATCTACATAATCGACTCCAAATATGATGTAGATTCACTGTTTTTCCGCTTGGAGATCAAGTTTTGTTGTATACAGTATTACGTATCCCTAAACTAACGTTTCAAAACTTTTAAAAAATAAGCAGTTCTACCAAAACTAACTAATTCTATAAGTTGTATAGATTTACAAAGAGGAGAAACAAAATTGGAGAAGTTTCTCAGAAAGTGGGTTAAGAAGCTGTCAAGTGAGTCCCAATAGGTTTATGAAAAAGAATTATTAAATGGCTCAAGGTAGGAAATACATTGGATGCCGACATTTTGACAAAGAATGTTCGTAGGATAATGTGAAGCTCGGCTTAAAAACATTTTGGTGTCTGGACTCCGGACATAATCGGGTATAGATTTGGGACGCAGAATCTTTTTATAACTTTTTTCTAAGAAAATTCTACATTTACTACTATTCTAATAATACGAACATTTCGTCATCAAATAGTATACCTAATATTATTGCCCCCAGTTTAATTAATTCTTTTTTAACTGACAATAAAATGGCATTGTCAGATTTTCCAAATTTTTCATCTTTTACAAAAAAATTAACACAAAGTTGGATACATAACAAAAATTTCGTCATTTTTTTTTTATATTTTTTTTTTCCCTTCTTCTTTCCCGGTATAAAAAAAGAAAAAAAATTTTTTTTTAAATTTGTTTTTTTTTTTTTTTTTTTTATTTTTT
>JAGVSP010004425.1:0-28532 GCA_022494985.1 Micrasema minimum
AACCAAAAAAAAAAAATTTGGTTTTTTGGGGGCCGTAAATGTTTCTTTTTCTCATGGCAACCATGCACGTGCAAATTTTACTATAAAAAACGTAGTTTTTGTCAAACTGGCCATTTTCAGACTGAAATGTTCACAACATAAAGGAATAGTTTTTTTCTCGATACAATATTTTATGACAGCTGTACTGGAAATTTTTTTTCGTTTTTTAAATTATTTTACGACCCCATATTCCGTCTTTTTTCACTATAGGTTTTGCGGTGGCTCAGTATCGCGCTATTGAGTGCTTTTTTCCCACCAAAAACGTTTTTTTATGCAAAATATTCGCTAAAACGATCACACTAATTTTTTTTCTCCATTAGTAAAATTTTCCGCATTCCCGACAAGAGCTTTAATTCGGGGAAAAAAACTCTATAATTTCCTTATATGCGGTTTTAAGATGTTATTGAATTGGAAATTTTGTATAATTGCGATTAACCACAAAAAACCGGGGGCCGCAGTTTTTTTCCACCAGTTGAAGTTCTTGGTTGGGAGTGGCGAAAATTTAGTAGGTATGGAGAAAAATGAGTGTGATGTTTTTAGCGAATATTTTGCATAAAAAAAGTTTTTGGTGAAAAAAAGCACTTAATAGCACCATACCGAGTCACCGCATATACCTATCGTGAAAAAACTCGGAATGAGGGTGTAAATAAATAAAAAAATGAAATGAAAAATGAAATTACAGCTGTCAATTTTTTTTTATTTGTATGTACAGCAAAAACAAGAGCCCTTTTCGCAATGACGACACGTCCTATATTTGTGGCACTTGAAAAACGAATGATTTGATTAGTTGGAATGTACCAGCTTCTCGAGAAAGTTGGCACTCGTACCATATATGCTAGTGCCCTATCCCTATAATCTTTAAAGATCGTTGGTTGTAATATTGAATCAAGTAGCCATTTAACTCAGCCGATGACAAGTCATAGGCACTCTTGGATATCCTTATATCTTAGATATTCTTTTCCATAGTTCTTTGCCTCTGTTGATATAGTTACATTTTCTACATGCTAGTAACAGTTTTTTATTTAATGTTTTCCTACTAAACTTAACATTCATTGTTAACTCGTTTAAAAAATAACAATTTCAAGTGATGAGAATTAGTGAGTCAAACTTTGAAACCACAAAATATTTTAAAAAAACATAGTCTTTATTTTACTGTCTATTCAAAAGGTTACTAGATTTAAAGATTAGTATATTGTTAATGAGCGTTAGAATATAAAATGTTTTTGGTAAGTAAATGATGCAAACAGTTTTTTTATTTTTATGAACTAATATTTTTTAACAAAAATTTACAAATGATTTTATCATATTATTACTGTTAAGAATTATGAAATATGTACATAGATTTTTAGGTAGTTCGTTTAATATTGGAGTAGGTACAGGGTAATTAATGTTTAGTAAAACTAATGAATATTATTTTTGTGTGTTATTGATCTTTTTAAAGAAAAGATCAACAAGACCTTGATACATAAAACACATCTAATGCGAAGAAAAAGAGTGAAATCATGCAATACAAAAATACATTGGCTCTAAACTAATTTCATGCGCAGCTAAAATATACAGTACTTACCATTTTCAATAAATCTGGATTGCAGGAGAGGTGGGCCTGATTACTGCTATTTTTATAGTATAAAAAAATTCCACATACTGTGAAAACGGTGCTTTAGTAGATAATTTAATTTTCATTAATCCTTTATTTTTACATTTTTATTAGAAAAATTAATGTTTCTTCTTATTAAGGTAGGTTGTAATATTCCTCTGTAGTTTCCAGGATTAGTTTTTTGTCCCTTTTTGAACATTGGAATTCACCATTTCTTAGGTATTGTCATAGAATTTCAGGATTTTGTTAAATAGTTCTCTTAACTCGGTATTTAAAGAGTACCTACCTGCATACTTTATTAGTTCATTTGCAATGTTATCTACACCAGATGATATACTGTTTTTTTTTATAGCTATTCCCAATTCTGCATCAGTAAAATTTTCGTGGGTTGGTATTCTAGCAGTTGGGGCAACAATTTCCTCATCATCATTTTTGTGAATAAATAACAGTGTTCCTTGCTCACAGGATAGCCAAGATATGAAAAAAAATGCTTCCGATTGTCTCTTAATATGAAATAACCAAAAATTAAAAAGAAACCGACAGATATAAGTGAACAATTTTTCTGAAGTCAGTCAATGAAATATTGATGGTCTAACTCAGGATTGATTATGCTAAAAACAACCAAATTCAAAAAAGGAAAAAGTAACTTACCAAGAGTGAGGGATCACTTATAAATACTTAAATAATTACAAGTGCTTAGTACACAGCAAAACAAAAAACTATAAAATAAAAAAAAATAATAAAGAAAAAACTCAATTTATTTGGCTTACTATATTTTACAAAAAGGAAAAGAAATACAAACATATAGATCAAGCAGCGCTTAAATTAATAATCGAATTCTACAAAACAATACTCCTAATACAACGAAATTCATTAGAATAAATTAGGGTCTTGAGTATACAAAAAGGAATTAATTTAATTTGAATCATCACTATCTTCAGAACTGGAAGACGATTTTCTTGTTTTTTTGCTAAAAGAAAATGAAATCATAAATATATAACAAAAGTAAACCATAAAATAATAATTAATAAAAAAGTAATAATAATTACAAACGATAGTACACATTAAAAAAATAACATTTTAACTTACTAAAACATTTAAAAAAGAAAATGACTACAGGAAATCGAATAACAAAATCAAAGCTAATTGAACACTCGTGGAAAATAATAATAAAATACTAGCTAACATCAATAGGTAAGTGTTAACAGGTCCCAAATGGACTGTATGAAGTATTACCTCGTGATACGACGCCTGTCCAGGAAGCTAGGGGATCCGGCTCTTCTAGGAATTGAGGGAGATCGTGATCGTGAAGCTGATGGAGATCTGTCCAAACAAAATTACAAGATAAAATAAATCACTGGAATAATCGGGTGAACACGTGAAATAATAATGAGAATTAGGAAGTAGTAATGAGTGGTACCTGGAGGACGCAGAGCCGGATCGGGAGCGAGTAGAACGAGAGGAGCGGGACGAGCGAGAGGAAGAAGAGCTACCACTGGAGGAACGACTAGAACTTCCTGATGAATACTTGCGCTTGGAACGTCTGAAATTATTTATTATACAATATTAAGAAATCCCAACAGTCTCCTTACATGGAGTACGCTTTTTCAATCTACAAATTCATGTCGGTCAGTCAAAATATTTAAAAAAAGGAAGTTTAAAAAAAAAGTAACATTACTCTTATAATAGAAAATAATTTTGATATTTACTAAATTCAGATTGTGTTTTTCTGGGTTATTATATTTCAGCTAGAACGTTCCTGTGTTAAGTCAGGACCTAAGAATTATTATAATTGAATTTAAAAAATGCCAAACCTTGTGGACGCAGATGATGAAGATGAAGAAGATCGGGATCTAGAACGAGAGTGAGAGGTGGAGCGACTTTTGTCCGGAGTCTGTAGTCTCCTTCTCTTCACCTCCAGGGAAACTTTCTCCTTTTCTCTGTCCACCTCCTCCTGGCTCCCCACCATGATCTCCTTATGTTCCGGTGAGATGTCCATGCTCTCTAAAGATGCAGATCCATTACGGTCCAAAACGGTGGGAAGAGCAGAAGAAGTACTCGGTTTATCAGCGGCTGGCTGCGTTGCTTCATCTCTCGCTTTCTGCTCCATCCTTTTTTTAACAGACTCTTTGGCTATGATTGCCAAATCAATTTTAAGCAAATCAAGCTCTCTGACATTCTGGTCTTCCTCATCGTCTAGCCTGGAAGTGACTCGTTGGTCACCAGAATCATCTTCGTCACTAGAGGAAGCTAACATGCAAACCACAGGACGCTGCAAATATTTTTTGAATTTTTTTTCTTCACCCTTAGCCTTTTTAGATTTTTCCACTCCAGGCTGTATGTATTTAGATTTGTCCTTGTCGGAGAGTTTATTTATGACATCGATGTATCTCTCTGGACTTCTTCTTGCGGGGGAATAGCTAAGACTAGAACTGCTCTTAGATTCAGCGGAACGGCTGCGCTTATCTGTATTATCTTCATTCTCAACAGAAAGATTGGGTGCATTTTTACTATTTGTAGCTTCTTCATTCACTTTACATTCAATTTTTTCTTCTGAAACAGGTTCTGAAGGTAATGATATATTACAAAGTTTACTGGAACTAGCACTTGTTTCTTTGGTACTATTATCGACCGTTGATTCAGATACTGACTCTGTTACGTTGGATAGTTTTGGAGAGCACTCGGTACTTGAAGATTTAGTTACATTAACCGCTTCCTTGGAAATTTGTTCATTGGGTAAAATATCAGAACTTCCATTGGATTTAATATTATCAGTATTGTATCCAGAGTTTTTAGTTGCCATTTCAATTTTACGCGGTGGTGAGTTATCTGGAGTGCGTGATGAGGGTTCAACACTTTTATTTTTTTCGGCTTCATTATTACTAGTAACAGGCCCTCTCGTTTTTCGAATAGGAGAATTATTCAAGTTATCCACTATCTTTTCCGATCGCTTGTCCTTTGGAGTCCGACTCTTAGATCTTTTAGGAGATCTGTTTTTTTGCCGACTGCATTTTGGCGAAGAGCTGTGATTCCTTCCCCTTTCTTGTGACTTTCTAGTTCCACGAGGTTTTGGGGACCTGCTACTTCTATCACGACGTGATGCTTTAGGAGAACGGTCCCGGTTATTCCAAGGTGACCTGTTCTTCTCTCTCCGTTTGTATGATGGAGAACGACTTGATCTGTCTCTTTTGTTAGGAGGGCTATGTCGTTTTCTAGCTGGTGATCTGCTATCTTCCCTGCGAAGCTTTCTGTGATAATCTTTGTCCCTGTCATGTCGCGGAGATACACTTTCCCTGACATATCGCGTGTGTACGGGAGATCGGCTACCATCCTCTCTCCTACGCCTGGAGAAATCATTGTATTTGTAAATCTTTGTCTTTTCTGGAGAATGGTCACCTTTATTACTTAGTTTTGGAGATCTACTCCTGCGATAATTGCGGTCCTTAGAACGACTCCTTTTTGAATAATTAGCTTTTTCTGAAGATACGTCTCTCGTAGAACGTTTAGGAGTTCTACTTCTCCTACTAACACGTTCTTTGGAGCGACTGCGTTTAGAGTAATTAGGTTTAGCAACTAAATCTGGCGATGCATCTCTCACTGTACGCTTAGGAGATCGACTTCTACGATAAGAGCGATCCTTGGATCGACTACGTCTTGCATAATTTGTTTCTGGAGAATACCCTTCTTTAGCATTTCTTTTTGGAGATTTGCTTCGTCGAGTAGTGCGATCTTTTGAGCGACTGTTTCTTCCGTAATCGTTCTTGACTTCGTTTCTGTCTCTAGAATTACTCCGCCGAGAATTTGGTTTCTTCCTGTCTTCTTTTGACCCAGTTTTATACTCTTTATCATTAGATTGATCAAATTTTCTAGAAGCTTTTGAGTTTTCTTCTGCATACGTATTTCTGCTGGGAATATAGCTTTCTCTCTCGGGTGAAATTTTCTTATTTTTATCACGATTCCTCACATCAAGAAATTCTCCCTTTTTGCCTTTAGGCTCCTTTTCCTCAGAATTATGCCGTTTAGATTTCCTTTTGGATACTTTCTCCGGAGAGCTAAAAGAAGTATCCAAGGTGAGTTTTAATAATCACTGAATTAAGTATGAAATAATGATTTCAAAACATAAAAGAAAAAACTAATTATTTTAGTTTACCTTTCACAGCTGCTGTCTCGCTCACTTTCCACTTTCTGTTTAGACTCGTGTTTTTTCTGTATCAAAAAATATCTAATTAAGTCACCTTTACGGAAGGAAGATTTCATAGCACATCAAAAAAGTGAATTAAAAAAAAATCTATGATTTGAAAAAGTACACAAGAAACAGGCTATTGCATGCATTTACTAAAACAAGTTACTACAAACACTCGGAGGCAAAAGTACACTTTAATAAAACAAAATATTCAAATAAAGCAATACTGTTAGTGCTGTGGGACCATATTTCATGAGTTATTAAATAACAATATTTATCAAAACTTGTACTCCAGAGAATCAACCCGCGGTAGAACACAGGTAATGAGTAATGAGTAATGAACATTTAGTTGAATTTATTAAATTTGAGCTCAGAGCTTAATTGGGTGCTTCTAATGACTAGATGTCAAGAAAAGGTACAGAATTTCACAATTATTTCGTGAAAACAACATGATATAAAATGAATCTATAGCAAGTGTGAGCAGAAGAACTGCCGATGAATTTATAAACCTATAAATGAAATGTGGAAAGTGTAAAGTGTTGCGGTACATTCAATAGATATTTGTTTAAATATATAAATTATTCCAAAAATGTCATTGTGTTTTGGGAATACTTACTGAAGCTTCTCTTCACACAGAGGCTATCCTATGAAATGATGCGCAGTCATAAACAGAACATATTTACTTCTGATTTTTTTAGGTAAAATAAAATATAAAACAAAATAAATCCATCTATACAATATTTGTGGCGAGAGCAAGATGACAAGGAAGCAGTTATCAGGAGCACGACTTCCGGCATCTTGCGACCATGCAAAGTATTACGGGAGATCATTATCAGTGTTGAGAAGGGGGTGGGGCAAGTGTGAGTTTATTATACTTCATTACTACACTGTTGTTACCTTCTTCTTGCGCCTGCTCTTCTCCGGAGCCTCCTCGCTGTCGGATCCGCTGTCGCGATCACTGGACGAAGAGCATTCGCTGGAACGGGACCTTTTCTTCTTTTTGTCTTTTTTAGCTGCCGATCTAAATCGAACAGAAATACACATGTCAACACAAAATCATAGAAACCCGCATCCCAATAATGGAATTACTTACGTATTGTTCACTGAGTATACAACAGTAAGTAACAATATACCAAAATTAAACATTTGTTACGAATATCGAAGCTGACGCATTCGACTATTCAAATTAATGAGTGATGTAAATAATTGCTATCAAACCATGGAGATAAATACATCAAATGTGTACATTTAAATGGAGAATATTCAGTTAGATAAAATTAGAACATGTTGCAAAATACGGAGTAGGATATTGATGACATCATATTCCGTAAAAACACAAAACACTAGAATACAACACATAAAATAGTAATAAAGTCTTGCTAAATTGATATCAGTATTTTTACCTTTTTGTTCATCGATTAGGAATGACTTATAAAAGAAATAAGATGGCGATTAAAATAAATTTCGGCATTTTAGATATAGATTATACACACATCATGGAATCTAGTTATTTAACAGTTATCGGTCAAAACAGGGAGTAAAAAAGAACATTTATCGAGAATTGATAGTGAGATATGAACTAAAATGTTATGATTTATTAGCAATAGGCAAGAAATCAATAAGAAATCACTTAAGAGAAAAGTTTTTATTTATTACATCTAAAAAATAAACTGCAAGGGAATGATGTTCAGAAAATAATAAAGTTGCAAGAGGACACATTTGTGAATTGATTATCCTTACGATATTATTAAATAAAAAAAGATTATATGAATACCCTTTAAACGAAAACGAAGGCTAAGTGTTTTTTGCAGGGATAGTATTAGTTAATTAATTTTTTTTATTAGTTAGTAGTTTGTACCGATTTAAATCCAATTAATCAATAAAAAGGATTCATGTCTAAACTTTCCTAATCAATTGTAGAACAATGATTTGTTAGTGATATTTATTGAATGAAAAAATAGAGTTTATTTACCATGTGACAGTAAAAGATTTCATACCTGTCTTTTTTGCTCTTCTTTGATTTTTTTTTCTTATCTTTCTTCACCTCTGGAGAAGAACTGAAAAAATGTAACCTGTATTTAATACACAATAGTTTGGATTAAGGGATTGGATTTTAAATCAAACTCTATCATTAGAATTATGGATACGGTAATAATATTTTTAAAAAGAAAATAATGTTGACTCAAGCTAAAATTTGAGTAATAATAAAATTGGTGCAATAATAGAGCAGGAGCACAAAGGTAAGAATTATAATGTTGTCTTAGATGGTAACAGAAAAATCAAATATAAATATTAACAAGTGTTACCATCTTAAATTGCATTTTGATATAAAAATATGTATTTTAAATTGAGTAATCGTTGACAAGAAGATTTGGAAATTATTGTGCATAAAACTTTACAAAATTAAAGTTACAGAAAAATAAAATCTCACCTGGTATGCCTTTTTTTCTTTTTTGGCGCAGGTTCCAGTTCAGGGGTCGGGGTGCGCACGGGGAGGTAGGTGGGGGGTGCAGGCTGCTCCCCCCTGCGGGACCCCCCCTTCAGGCTGCTCCCCTCCACAAAGTGGGACGAGATCCCGAAGGCCTCCCGGAGCCGAGCGTTCTTCTCCTGCTGCGCCTCGGCCAGCTGATGCGTCTCCCGGACACTGGCGACAAGAAAAGGACATATTTTATATAACATAAGGAAATTTGATTGATTACGAATGTGGTGTACGAAGCGAAGCGCGGGTATCCACCTTATGACAGAACGCATGGCTCTCTGATGGCCATTGTTGGCCAAGTAGACTTGGAGGTTGTCCACGTCGTGCGACGTGGAGACTTGCGGGGGGAGGCAGCTGCAGTGGCAGCAGCAGGGGCGCCGCACCCTGGCCAGCAGGCTGCGCAGGTCGGGCCCCAGGCAGGCCTCCTCCAGCTCCTGGTGGCCCGCGAGGCCCGGCCGAACGGACATCACGGTGGTGGCGCACTCGCCGGTTCCTATGACGTGCTTGGCCTTCTCGGCTAGCTAGAAGCGCGCGGCGATATTTGGAATTCTTCTCCGCAAATACCGCTTGAAAAGTTCCCCGCCACAATCGGCCGAACAAGACTCGTTCATCCGGAGGATCTCGCTTATTAGGTACGTTTTTGTTGGATTTTCCGCCGCGGTAAAGCATTTCAGATAAAAAGAACGTAAATATTTCGACTACACAACTTGGTAAAATTACTTAATATTTTTTACGTAAATATAATTATTTATATAATAAACTACGATTTTATTAATTCTATGGAAGACTCTGAAGACACCAGAAGTCGTCGTGAAACTGATTCGCGTAAATACGAATAGATCACTTTTTGGAAGACATATTTGATTTTGCGATTAAGTCCTAGGTCATTTCTAAATCGGCATTTTAAATCCGCTTCGTCAATATATCACGGACGTAACCGGCTCTCTGCCTGGAGTCTGGACTAGATCCCGCCCCGAGTGACGAGGTGATGGTGATGTAAAGTTCTCTCGTATCCCGAAACACCATTTCAAGATCGCGTAAAAAGAGCTAAATTATTGCAGTTATTAAAAAGAAAAGAAAACGAATTATCCTCCGTCGTCGATTAGCGACATAGCGGAGGCTGGGAGGAAACTGTAGGGAAAACAGGAAGTTCGGGAGAGCGGGCGAAACGGGAGATGAGGGAGGCGGGAGATGTGAAGCGACACACGGAGGAAAGGGATGGCGCGGGACTCGGCGCTGTGGGAAACCCGACCAGGGTTGACAAAACTTCGTGCTTACTATTCAAATTCAAATCAAAATAAGAAATTATTCTTCTACCAGCCATAAAATCCATTTTGAAATCTGAATATTAATCCACACATTGTTGGCAAATAGCGAAAAATAAATTTGAAAGATATTCCAAAATTACATTTATAAACATTCTTTTATTGGTATTATTATGTAGATTCTGCTATACTATAATGTTTTTAAAGCTTTTAATGACGTCAAAATAAAAACAGTATTCCTTTCTACTATTTCCTTTTTAAAAAATCCGATTTTATCATTAATAATTTGTGTTAAATCGATACGCAAAAACCGATAGACATTGTTCATCGTAAAAAACCATCGTAATACAATCGCTCACGAAATCCAGTAATTCATCTGCTCACTTTCATGGCTGGGCCAGCGGTCGCGGTACAGCTGTTTGTCCGGTTTGTTTAGGCGTAATAAGCGGTAATTATTCACCGGAGGGGGAGCCCTGCACCGGGAGCTGGCAACCCCACCCCTGGCGAGAAATGGGGGGCGAGGGAGGGTGGAAGATCAATACCAACTGTACCCAGTACCTACTGCCACATACACTATAACATAACCTAGTACCTAATATCTACGGCTCTCCGGTTTTGTGCGACGAATTGGACCGATGCGATGCATTCCGCAAGACGACTAAGTTCGTCATTTCTAACTCTGAATCTAATGAAAATGTTACAAGCCGGAAAAACTAACTAACTAACTAACTAACCATCACGCGATTTCCCCGTAGGGGTAGGCGGAGAGGATAGAACGCCATACCACTCTGTCCTGACATGCATCCTTTGCTTCCTCTACATTCATACATCTTCTCATGTACATACGCCGATTATTCCGACTATATATATTATACTTGTCGTACTTGGTCATGCCATGTCCTTTTTCGGCCTTCCTCGGCTTCTACATCCAGGCACACTTGCATTCAAACTTCTTTAAAAAAAAAACGATATTTTTTAGAAAAATTTGATATTTTTAGTACGAATTGTAGTTATTTAAGAAAATATACATTTATTACTGATTGTTAATAAACGAAAACTTTGCAAATTATTATAACGCTGATGCAAATACCTACGAAATGTGCGAAAAACGTGTAAATTTTTAAAACTGTGTAAATTCTTTAAAATGTGTAATTTTTTGATATATATTCATTCCCTATAAAAACCTTTTTCTGATTTCATAGAAAAGCGTCAGGATAATATAAAACATTTATTACGATCGGTTAGCAACAGTAACTGAGGCCTTTTAAGTAAAACCTCAGAGTGTAGATATTGTTGAGTAATATTTTCTGGAAATTGCGTAGGATATCACAATATCTGCAGAGAACTCGTTGCCAAAAAATATTTTTATCCAATAAATAAAAACGCCCCAAAGAGGCGGGCAAACAATGCGACATTGCGTTGCGTATTCTCAACATACCTAACCTACTATCCTTTGATACTGTTATTCGGAAGATTTTATTTAAAAAAAAAAACGTTTTCATTCAATATTTTTGTGAACAAAATTTGTGACTACTATTATTTAGAACTCCATGGAGTCCCAGAGTAACAACAGTCTTAGAACGTAGAAGTTTAGTTGTGATTTGTGATAGAGTGGAATTTTAATCTAGGAATCAAAACGGTACCGCGAGATTGCGATTCAGTCCAACCAATTAACAAAACTTTTTTACACTATGATAAAAAAACGTGGAGATAAATTCAAAGACCCTATTTTCCGTAATAAAAGAAAAAAATCTACCCTTTCGCTAGTCTATGGTTGGCTAGACGTATGGTTGGTTTAACACATTATTCGTAAATACAGTTTTACAGTAGTTTATTCGTGGTAATTATGTTCTTTTTTACTTATACTTACAGATAGCAGACTTCTGAGTTTTGAGAATAGGTGTCTTAGAAGAATTTTAGGTGTGCGGTGGTTTGACTTTGTAAGGAACACAGAGGTGAGGCAGCGGACACAGCAACCCTTGGTATCTACTGTCATCCGGCGAAGGCGTTTCGGCTGGCTAGGCCATATACTACGTACGCCTGCCGAGAGCCTTAACCATGCTTGCCTATTTTACAAGGCATCAGGTTCTCGGCGTCCTGGTCGTCCACTGTTGACAATTTCGTCGGCAGTTTGCGTCAGAGCTGCGGGACGTGGACTTGACTCGGGAGGATGCACGGGAGCTGGCGGCCGATCGCTTGGCCTGGAGGCAGTTTGTGGATTCCATATGCTCCACATAGGGAGCGCATATGGTATGATGATGATGATGACTTAAAAAAATAATTACTAGTAAAAAATTATCATAAAATTGAAATGTTTGCGCGCATAAACTGCAAAAGCACTAAAACATTACGTTAAAAAAGATGCGGTCCCTCGTCGTGGATAAATAACATTTTGTATTTTTAATAAAGTATAAAGTAACAATGATAGCACAACTGAAAGTATCCCAAGGGCCACAGCGAACTACCTCACCCGGAATAATAAAAACTAATATACAAATACTTACTAATATCACATTCGGTATAGTACGAACATAACATTGTAGCCGAAATTGTTTTAAGTAAAGATCTTTTACACCCTTAAGCTATCTTTATATGATCACGCAGTTTACTATCAGTTTTCTGTGCAGTCTGAAAACGGTAATTTATAAAGGTTAAAACTGCATGAAAAACTGTGTGCTAGTGTCAGATTTAAGCTGACATGACAGTCAATGTTTTTTTATGTAAACGTTTAAATAGACATTGGTTTTACTGTATGCTTTTAAATACGTAAAAAAAACAACTATGAACATATATACATAATTAGCTAAATATACAAATTTCCTGAGAGCAAAACATACGATAATAACTTACAATCGCGTTTCAAAAAATACACATATTTTATTGTGTTTTTGACAGAAGTTTGACAGACTGCACAAGTTTTCTGAACAAGATACTGTGTAGTTTTTCTGAACACAAAACTGTCTCATATAAAGTGGGCTTTAGAAACAAGCGCCCTTGAGCATAGAGGATATACGCCAAAACGGCGCTCTATAAATAATGCATAATAATAATAATAATGATCACGATAATATCAGGTAGCTACAAAGAGGGAGGGTAGTAGGTAGGTACCATGTTGTTACTTGAAAAGGTTCTGCATCCTCGGCCCATTTTAAAGCGTCTACTCTCTAATTTACATAATGTCGGAGAAACAATCGTGGTCCCGAAAATGATAACACACGAGCCCCATGTCCTGGTCTAATGCGTTGGCGTTGGTTTATAATATGATCGAAAAAAACGGAAAACTATGATTTTTTTTATAAATTTCGCAGCGCATGAAATAAATTACTATGGACAATTCTACTCAAATAAAATGTAGCTTGTAATTCATGGGTCGATATTATAATACATCAAAATTATTGTTTCATCAAACGAAAATTACAAATTAGAATACACAAGAATTGATAGCACTTTAATATTTTATTCGATAAACAATCGGGTTAAGCATACCGAAGGGGTAGGCATAGAGGATAGAGCGCCACACCACTCTGTCCTGGCATACTTCTCTTGCTTCCTCCACATTCATACATCTTCTCATGCACCCACGTCGATTATTCCGTTTTCTCACTTTCAAGCACTTGTTTTTAGTTTTTTATTAAGATCGCTGACTTTTTATTATTTATTTGTTTTTTTACTTGATCATTGCCATGTCTTCCTCGGCCTTCCTCGACTTCTCCATCCAGGCACACTCGCATCATATATTCTTTTAGCCGTTCTTTGAAAATCATCATCGACGAACGAACGGTTAATAATAAAAAATATAAAAAAATAATCAGTAATATTTTTAAGATCGCTGACTTTAGTAACATGGTGATTTAATAAAAACGTATTGCGATGTAAACATTTAGCGAAATTAATACGAAACATAAAAAACGGAATATTACGGCAACCTCACGCAGGAAAACCATTTGCTATAAATATTTAAGTATTAAAAATATTATATGAAGTAAGGTTTTAGTGCTTCGTGCTACCGTGTAAAAAGTTTCATGTCGATTAAGAAGTAAAATCCTTAATAAAATATAACCGTTAGTACTTAAGAATGTAATCATGAATAAGTGGTCCCTACCTTTAAAAATGTATTCAATAAAAAATATCGATTTGTCTACAAACTCTAGCCAACGGAAAAAATCATAGCTACGCTGTGACACATACCGCAAAACTATGTTTACCTACACCTTTTTTTAAATTGTGAAATTTAAAAAAGAAGTGGGAAAAATAACTTTTGTAAATGTAACTTTGACTAACTAACTGACCATCACGCCATTTCCCCGTAGGGGTAGGCAGAGAGGATATAGACAGCCATACCACTCTGTCCTGACATACTTCCTTTGCTTCCTCTACATTCATACATCTTCTCATGCAAATACGCCGATTATTCCGACTTTTCACATGTCTACTTTTCAAGTGCTTGTCGTACTTGGTCATGCCATGTCTTTTTCGGCCTTCCTCGGCTTCTACATCCAGGCACACTTGCATTTAAGCTTCTTTTAGCCGTTCTTTCATCACTCATTCGCTCCACATGACCAAACCATCGTAAAGGCCCTTTCTTAATTTTGTCGAAAATGCTTATCTCAGCCTTGCACTCTGCTCTAATTTCGACATGTGTGTATCATACATAGTCTTACCACACATTCGCCTGAGAGGTCGCATTTCAACAGCATTTAGTCTACTTTCATCCTTCTTTTTCCAACACCACGCTTCACTACCATACATAAGGGTTGGTACCAGAATTCCTGGTGTAGGTAATGTACCTTTGTAGGTAAATAATCTCGTAAATCATCGTCATCCTATATGGATTTCACATAATATGTAAATAATGCCTTTGTGAAATCCATATGCCCCACATAGGGACATGAGATTGATAGTGATAAGAAAATCGTTACGAACGTAAAAGGATCTGGATCAATTCCCTAACTTAAATTTCACGCAACAGAAATAATTATACAACACATGGTTTGTTTTATAACCAAAACAATAAATGGGGTTTTAAGAAAACCACATACAACAGGTGATGGACCAGTGGTAGGAGTCGCGGTTTTTGAGCCCAGAGATCCCCGTTTTCGAATCCCTACTCCACCACAACTTTATTCTTATTTTAAGCATTTAGGATTTAATATGTGCAAATATTGGTTATTAATATATTTGTTGTTTCTTACAAATCTCAGGTAGTAGGTTTTTTTTTTTTTTTTTTTTTTTTTTTTATTGAAATTAAAATCTGTTACAAAACATAATATACCTAAACATATTGTTAGTAATATACAAAAATTCAGACATAACGTTTCTACCTCTCTAATAAAGTGGATACTTGTGTTTAGAGAGGGAGTTCGTTTTACAATTTTTAATTTTTTGAGTAAGTTTCATCATAAATTTTTAAAAATAAAAATAAATTAAATGAACAAATGAAAAAAAATATTCCTCTGTATTGAGTTTTAGGCTGGGGTAGGTCTTATATATGTTTTTTTTAAATTTAGTTTTAAAGATTTGATATTTTTTTATGGATTTTAAGTTTTCCTATTCAATATTTTTGTGATTTACAAAGGAAATTAGTAATAAGTTAACTTCACATAAATAAGTAGAACGCGGTATATTTCTGTGCAGAATATTCGCAAATAGTATAACGCGTTTTACGTCATAGCTTTTTTGGCGTAGCTATTCTTTACGTTGGGCTAAATACTAATGACCACGCGGTCTATAAAGACGGAAAGTCCATAAAAAATAACGCAGTAATATCACGGAAACTCCACGTCTAATGGACTTCATGTGTACCTAATAAAAAATACGTGAAATAATTTAGTTATCCTACCAGTAAAAGTTTCGGCGAAGGTTGGTCACGAAATTATGTATACATATACCTATTAATATTTACTTAGAGGTGTTGTAAATAATTGAATTCTAAGGAAACTAATTATGGGAATTTATTAATTTATGTGAATCTTGATTGAGGTGGCACACGAACTAATTTAGAGTAAAGTAATGGGAATGGGTACGGTCCACATGAATGTATAAATTTATACAACATTTTGGGCGTGTTCAAATACTTGTACACAAATATGGATTTATCCCAAGACGGGAGTAGGCTCACATTATTCATATTCCTTAAGCTATCTTTATAGGCGCAGTTTACTACACAGTTTTCTGTGCAGTCTGAAAAACGGTCCCGTATAAAGTAAAAACTGCATTGATGAAAAACTGTGTGCTAGTGTCAGATTTAAGCTGACATGACAGTCAATGTTTTTTATGGAAACGTTTAAATAGGACATTGGTTATTGTATTAGCTAAATTTACTATTTTCTGAGAGCAAACATACGATAATAATCTTACAATCGTGTTTCAAAAATACACATATTTAGCGTGTCTTTTGACAGAAGTTTGACAGACTGCACAGTTTTGCTGAACAAGAAACTGTGTTAGTTTTCTGAACAAGAAACTGTCTCATATAAAGTGGGCATTAGATTCTATAGCTACATTGAAATCTAAATTCTTAAATCTTAGATTCTATAGTATTAATTTGAATGCATTAAATTAAAATAAATGAGTATGTAAAACAATATTTTAAAAATTATTTGTTATTTCCTTCCTATTATCTAGGCATTAAATTTTGTATGAGAAAAATAAATGCGGACACAGATATATCGATACGAAAAAACTGTACCCATACGCATGTTATACTTTCAATCATATATAAAACTGTGTAATAATATGAACTGTTTCTAAGTAAATAATTAATTTTTAAAGTACTCTTTTTATGTCTTGCATTATGTAATTTAAAAAAAAAAAAAAAAAATCTAATAAAAAAAAGCAATTTAATTTTAAATACTCCTCCGCTAACCACGAGTTCCTTCTCTTTTAGGTGGAGTAAGATTAGTATAATATATTTCATGTTGTATAATTACTTATGTAATGATTATAATCTGTTATAAAATGTATATAATATTATGTGCTTATTTTTTATAAATTAAAGCTATTTTAAAAGAAAAATTTTTAAAAAAGAATTGCATATATGTATACATAGGGATACAAATAATTGTTGTATATTGTATATTACTTTCCTAGCCGCTAAATAAAATATAGATACCTAATGAATTTAAGGTCAAACAGCGTATAATGTATGTTCGACCTTTTAAACTCCTTTTTTTTACGAATCCCTCGGTTGGTGTTTTGCCCTTCAAAGCATCGTACATGAAAATCAAAATAGGAGGTACATATTTTTTAAATGTCAACCCAAATTTCTGGTTAGGTTAGAAAAAGTGGGGGCATGGAAGGTATCATTAAAAATGTAGCGAAATCTTAAATCCGATTAGAAAATATAATTAAATATTTTAACACTAAAATGTGTCGTAAAAAAACTTTTTTTACGAATTGCCGCAAAGCAATTTGCTTGAAGCAAAGCGCCGACTCTGACCGCGTAAAACCAACAGATTTACGTAATATTTAGCTGCCCAAGTACTTAAATGTTCAATGAAACCGTTTATGTAAATTTTACAGGAGACACTTTATTTTTTGTTTTACAGGCGAATTCTACATGATTCGTATTTTATTTATATAGGTAATATAACATTTTGAGTGTGTCCAAATACTTGTAGACAAAAACTGGATTTCAATCATTACGGGCTAAATTACAATTTGACATCTCAACATAGACGAGAAGTTTTGAAGGGAATATGGATATCTAGGCGTTTACAGGGCTTATGACCTGTCATTGGCTGGGTAAGTGGCCAAATGTTGTAATGCATCAAGTGGCCACTCAAACCCATGCCAATGACAGGTCATAAGCCCTGTAAACGCGTAGATATCCATATTACCTTCCAAACTTCTCGTCCCTGTTGAGATATCAATTAGTTTTGTATACATTATGTCATAATTACACCTATAAAATTTACAAAATGGTTTATTGAACATTCGAGAACTAGGGCAGTGATTTGTACAATTTTCATCGAAGAAAGTTCTGCGCATGGATTCTGGGTGCTTAGCATAAACATACATCGAGATCGAAAGCGTGATCGGATTCATCACTCTGTATGGAAAAATTATTGCCAGCGAAGAAATTAAGGGTAATTATTTTTCATACAAAATGACGAATTCTATCTTTGTGTGTGTTATAAGGCTCGTGGTTCTGCGCATGGACGTGAAAAATACGAAAAAAATAAAAAATAAAAGACGAGTAGTTTTTTCAATAATTGACAAAGTGATAAATTGGGTGTGAACTTACATGACTCTTCCAAATTCATCCTTGGTTGGTTTGGACAGGGTGTCTCCATCCATCAGCTTGGCTCTGTACTCCGCTATCTTCTCTTCCACCTCGCTGTTGGAGAACCTGGAGACAAAACATTTATAGGTCAGTACAGAGGATAGAACGCCACATCTCTGTAGGAAACTAAAGAGTAAATCGACTAAAAATAACGATAAATTTTAAAATAGTGACTTTTTACTAGCGACAGTTGTTGCTGGGATCTTTTAAATACAGATTAAGGAATCAAAGAATAAAAAGTGTCAAAAATTGTTGTGAATCACAGTTTTTTTTTTCAAACTTTTTTGATCCACTTGTAAAGTACATTTTTTAAAAGAGAAATTTGATTTGATACATTGTAAGCTGTAAACAATAAAAGTAATAAAATATTTTAAACCTGTAATAAGATGCGAACACTTAACATGATGAAAAGCACTTCCAAAGTTAAAACTTAAAACTTTTAGAGTTGTTAATGTTTATTACGATATTTGAATTACGACGCAAAAACTTTTCGATTGAATTACACATGATTTAAAGTTTTTGATGTATGTATAATTAGATTTTACAATAAAACGAAAAAAAAACACATCAAATACACAGACGAATTACCAAATCAAACATCGAAACACTTAGAAACGAAGTGTGGGGAAAATTTTTTATAATTTCAAAATAAGAATGCAAACTTTTAAATTGGCGCGAAGGTTTTTTATAGGTCGTGAATCTGGAGCCCTCCATCCAAGGGTGGTGTTGGGCGACTGGGTGCAGCGAACAAAAACGCGTATTTATGTAATAAAAGGGGGGACACACGCCGAATACTTAATCACATAGAAATGCACGGGTGTATCGTAGGTAGGTATATATCGATCCAAATCCAGCACGCGTCAAAAGAGGGGAGTAATGTTAACCAACAATGTTCACGGGGTAAAATCGATTTTTTTCAGGCATATATTAATTTTTAAAGGAGTGGGGGTTTGTCAAACAGCGTGACACATAGTTTGCACGAGTAAGGGTAGGTACCGTGTACACATGACGTCATGGAATGCACCTTATCCACTTTAATAGATGATTTTAATAATACGGGTGCTGGGTACAGAATGACAAAAATATTATCACAGCTGATTTGGGTGATGGCTTGTTTTTATTGTCAACATCCGTCAAGTGGGAAGTGGGACGAAGACGCGACGCGACGATCTATTTTCTGTATGATGAAATTTTATGACTTTCTTTTTTGGATGAAAAAAAGAACATTTGCGTTCCTTCTTATGACATATCCCGATATTTCAATTTCAGAAAGTAGAAAACAATTTATTAGTAGTAGAGTGTGATACAAACCTACAATCGTAATTTAATTTAGCAGCGGAAATGGGATTCTTTCCGATTTTTTATTTTTTACTTCAAAAAATTGATTGAAAAATTACAATATCAAGGGAATTTTTATTTTATTTTTACGATGTCATATGAATTTTCTAGCGCGGTTTGAAATGGCGCTTTTTCAAATCGCTCGCAAAATCCTCCATTTGGCGCGCATGCGGTGTTACGTCACAGCAATATAGGCACTTACTACGGAATGAATTTCACGCCTTTCACGGTGGACGGGTATGACGTCATTAGCCAATAACGGGCGTTAAAAATCATTCGTATTTTCGTGTTTTTAAAACATAAATTTATTAATAAAAACTAAATTTTTGAGTATTTATATCGTTGGAATTGTAAAAATATACTTTAAATATTTATAACGTTTTTAGGAATATTCATGTTATCTGGAAGAACCCCATTAGACGTATCGTGCTAAAAACTTACGATACGAAACATTATTTATTTAAATTTTAAAAATATTAAACTTCTTTAACGGTAAATTAAATTTTTAAATTACAATGTAATACAGAGAAACTTAATAAAAACAGAATCCTATCCCATAATGTTAATACCTACTTTTTGGTCATGAGATTATTTATGGTTCATTAATTTAAGGCCTTACAAGTTAAAGTACGTTGTGTGTACTGAAAACTCCATTTAAAGTTCCACCATTTGGCAGTGGTCCAAGATAATATACATTTTGATATTACATGACAGAAAGTAGATTATAAATTGTCTGAACTTTTAATATAAATTATCATGAGTGGTTAATTTTTGGCAATCTAAATGATGCCCCACTCAATTAGATAATAATTTATGCATATTCAAATATAAAACAAAAAAGTTAAATAAAATAATTCGTAAAATATTTTTTTTTTCACCTCAAATCACTAGGAGATTAACATCACCCAGGTTTGAAAAACTCACTTTTAAATTTGGTGAAAACATTTTTAAGGACACTAATGAGCACTTTATACGGGACAGAAAACTGTACAGTTTCTTGTGCAGTTTGTTGACTGTATGTTTTTTTATGTAAACGTTTAAGTAGATAATATTGTTATGTTTGATGGTTTTAAAATCATAAAAAAAACTAATGACATATTTAGCGTGTCTTTTGACAGACTGTACAGTTTTCTGAACAAGAAACTGTACAGTTTTCTGAACAAAACTGTACAGTTTTCTGAACAAGAAACTGTACAGTTTTCAGTCCCGTATAAAGTGCGCATAAGTAACATTGAATTGAATCACGAATTGAACCAGGAACATGAGTAGTGTGAAGTCAGCGTCTTAGCCTTATATACGTGTTCGTTAGCTAAGATCTTCATCAATTGAAAAAATATTTTAAAACAAAACATAGTATGTATTTTTATCTTGCACTAATATAATATAATTATATATTAATGAGCTTATCAGTAACACACGGTTCTAAGCCTAACCACAGATTAAATGTTTAATCCTAGATTTATATCCACAGATTAAATGGTTTTTGAATTTTTTTTTACCTAATATTATTTATTTTATTTTTTTATTAGCCTTTTACTTTGCAATTTAATATTTTGTTGATTATTTTTTATTTTATTCAATGTTTATTTTTTTAATTATTCCGATATGTATTTCCAATTTATTAGGTACTTCATTACATTTTGTATTCTGTTTTTGTAATTTTATGTTAGAATATTTCGACGCCTCCTACGTGTAATATCGTAACCCACAAAGTTTTTGGTGGATTTCGTCTGTATTTAACTATATTTTTAATTCTACCAAACAAAAAAAAATATTATGCCAATAATAAGGGCTTTTTTGGGGCGTATTTTGTCGTATCTACAACCAATGCATATGAACAAAAATATTTTCAAATGCTCCTCCTGTAAAATCGCATTTTGTGAGTTACGATATTAGGAAGGGAAAAAGGGTCTAAGGCCTAGTTAGGCTGTAAAATGTAACGTATAATATGTATTAAACAAATTTTAATTAGAATGAATAAATGAAAATGAATGATTATACAAGCACCACTAAAAAATAAATTCGCAGGAAATGGAGGCATTGAACCAAAGTGTAGGCTAAAAATAATTGACAATCAAGAAAATAGGTTTAGTTTGTAGAAAAAAATATAAAAAATTCTCAATTTTTTCATTATGTATCAATATTTATGGATTTTCGGATGTATACTCAATTCATTGTAAGGTCACAAAAATCAACATATTTTTTCAATCCCCTCAATAGAGGAGAGAACAATTGGTTTAGTTTAGGTTTAATGATATATTATTAGGCCTCTAGACCCGTAGGTGGCTGCAAAAACACTGAATCTCAATAAGTTAAGTCTGATTATACTCAAGTATTTAAAAAACCGTTTAAAAGAAATTAAAATAAAACTATTACTAAAATCATTACCTTGTTGCAATGTGAATAGCCTTTGTAATAGAATCTGTTTAAGTCTGTACCACAACACCACAAATAATCAGGCGTAAGAAGCCGTAAATGTGCAGTAAGTCTCAACAATTGCTTCAATTGAACTATTTCCCTCAGTCATCACTATTAAATAGGTTGGAGTATTGATTTACTTCCTTTAAAGTAATTAGTTCTAGTATAGAACAAAAACTAAACCACTAAAAGTTTGAGATCTCTGCTTGTGTTCTGCCGTGTACCCGTTACATCACCATTTTCAAAGGAACTTTTTAGCACAGATCTTAAAGGGTTAACACGAAAAGGTATTACTGAAGCACACCTCATGAAATAATGATTATACCTGATGTTAATCTTTCCGCCTCGTAGCATAGTGGTAGTGGATTTGGCTACCGTGCATGAGGTCGCGGGTTCGATTCCCGTAGGGGGTCAACATGAAATATTTATTTACACATGATTTTCATATTAATATTTCATAAGTGATACCTTGGACTGGTACTGAAGTGTAAGACTGATCATCCTACCTTCATGTAATAAAATGATCAAGAGACACTGCACTTGAGGTACCAATGCAGTGCCCTATGCACCATTGGGTGCGGATAGGGAAAGTAGTAGTAATCTTTTTTTTTGTTGCTTATCTGCACTGAATGGTGTGTAAGTCGTTGCATTGGTACACCAAGTGCAGTAAATCTTGATAAAATTGTTTACACGAAGGCAAGATGATCAGTCTTACGCTTCAGCACCAGTCCAAAGTATTGCACGTAATAATAGTTCAACGATCCTGATAAGAGTTACCCTTGGAACAAAATTTAGGTTAGTTGAACAACATCTACAGCAAAAATTTTGCCTATATTTTTGTCTATTTATTAATTTAATCACATTGTTTCAGACGAGCTAGGAGTTTGCTGTGTTTAGTCAGGATTTGTGTAATATATTATCAAAATGAGGTAAATTGATATAAAATCAATGTATTAAATCTGTTTGGATACCAAACAACTCAATTGTACATAAAGTGGACAATTACAGTAATAGTTTAAATATATATTATAAACTAAATATTAATCTAGAGGTACAAGAGTTGTTTAAACAAATCGAATATTTGTTTAAATACATATTGTATCTCTACAATGATTGATAGTATTGTAATAATTTAGAACGATCCATCTAAAATTTAACGTAAATGAGGATTCAGGACTTAAGTTACTAAACAATTACAGGTAGTAGTTTCAAGAAATCAGAAATAACATACCTACATAAAATCAAGGATGGTTAAGGGCTACATGATGCAACCGTTGAGTCATTATCTAGTAAATATTTGTAGAAATACATCAGTCATTATCTAATAAATATTCAGTGTAGTTAAATTACGAATTCACATAGGACTCTTTGACGAAGGAAGGAGTATTATTTCTCAAAGGTTAAGAAGTCAGGTTTATAAAATTGCACCATAACTTACCCTTGCTGTTCCAAGACGTCTTCAAGTTCGGCGCATTTCACTTCAATTTTTCGTTTCCTTTCGTGGTCCAAGATTTCCTTGTTCGGCTGCTTGTTGGAAGCAGAATCCAGCTGAGCAATTTCATCTTCAGTTTTGTAGTTGACCCTATCTTTAGTTTTTCTGACCAAAGCCCAATTTCTTTGGACATGTCCGTTGGTACCGGATCCACGGGGTGTTTCTAAACCGATGCCGTTGTACATTGTAAGGGATTATGTCTGAAATTCAAGAAATATATTGTAGTAAATCTACTATTTTATTTACGTTCATTTTACACACAGCAATCAATATTTTAAAAACATAATACCGGGTTGACTTTAAATATGACGATGATCTTTAAGCTTACCTCTAAAAACAATATTTTAATGGTGACGCATTGCATATTATTTTTCATTCAATTTAATTAAAAATTACGCGATAAGTCGTAAAAGAGACGACAGAAGCGGAGAAATATCCAATTCGGCCATGTTGTGAGAGAACCATAGAAATATTTTTACAACTTTACATCTTTAGTAATGTTATCTTAACAATCGGTACAAAGACATAATCGGTATTTTAAATTTATCGATACAATAATTCAATTTGATTAATAGGTGTAAATTGCATATATCCAAAAATTACATTTTTAGAGTTACCTCAACAGAGGGGGAAAACATCACAAACACTGAGGCCTGAGAAAAAAATACTTTTAAAATGATTTTTTGCTATTTTTTATTTTATATGTCAGAGTGCTGCTATTCCTTTTTGACTAGGTACGTTTTGATAGATTGTATTTTCACAATTTATTTTGTTTACAATTTTATAACACCTACCAGTAGAAAGAACTACACACTCTAGCTCCTTCTGTAACATGCATCCTCTTCCACACAAACATTGCACTGGTGCAGCGCCTTCAATATAATGTTGTTATGGCACCACCAGTTCAGTTAAAATAGAAGTCACTGGAATCTTTCAAATAAAAATACAGACTGCTGAATTCCAATAAAATAATATTAATTTCCCACTTTGGAAACATAATTTTTCGTTTCTTGCGTGAATAGAACCCTTTACCCAAAATAATTATTCAGTTTGACAACATCTCTATTGATAGCAAAATATTTCGTTTCTTGCGTGAATAGAGCCCCTTTATCAAAAATAACGATTCAGTTTGAACACCTCTATTAACAGTAAAATATTGTCTATGATTATAATAATATTTAAACGTCAAAGTTATGTCAAATGTGTCAAACAGTGTCAAAGTATCGAAACACATGACCGGTCTAGAGATAAACTACCAATCTTTATGAGATAATACGCCACAATCAAGTGATAACAATATAAATTTATGTATTTGTATAAGTGTTCCAATATTAGTAGTAGGCTGTGCCCACATTAATTTTTTTCGCTTCGAAAGTTTTACGTTCATAATTGAGTTTAACTTTTTATCAGTAAAATGGTTATTCGTCATACCGTCGACGGATACTCAGATTTTTCCACATTTGTTCAATCGGTTGACGAAAAGGAGAAAACATATTACTTCTTATTCACTGGATCTAAAGTAGATGGAGTAAGTTGGTGTCCAGATTGCGTTGAAGGTTAGAAAAAAAGATTACAGGGTGCATTCTCACTCATATTTCGAGTACGTAATTTGTTAAATATTTTTCTTACCTTAAAAGTTTTGTTCATCTATTATTTTTACAGCTGATCCAGTGATTGAAGATGCCTTAGAAAGTCTTCCAGCAGATACCAATTTTGTGACTGTTTTAGTTGGAGATCGCACAACGTAAGTATTAAGAATTTACTAAAAAAAAATTGGTTAGCTAGGAATTCGCCATTTAGGTCAGAATGGTAGAAAATATTTGAAGTATACTACTATTACTGTCCCTTAATCGTACCCAAGATGCATAGGGCACAGCATTACTACACCAAGTGGAAATGAACCTTGATAATTTATTATCCAGATTCACCTGTACTTGGTTACCAGTCCTATGTATGTATAACACATAAAATATTTAATATATCTCTTCTTCGATGTCTCAATCCTTGGGATTGGTTTGCAGCATGGTTCTACACCTTTTTCTCCACTTTGCTCTTCTACAGCCCCTTTCAGCTCAATATATTAGGTACAGTTCGTGTCCTCGCACACTTGTTCCAGATACTCCCGCCGGGGGCGCTCTCTGGAGTTTGTACCCACAGACATTTTCTCTATCATGTCATGTAGGAGACCTTCATGTCGCGTAATGTGACTGATGTGATAATGATTTATCTAGCCATGGGTAGCCTCAGAACCAATAGGAAATTTAAGATGCATTGAATGCGAGAGTGAGACCTTGGACTGGCACTGAAGACTGATCATCTTGTATGTTATAAATTATCAAGATTCACTGCACTTGGTGTACCAATGCAGTGCCCTATGCATCATTGGATGCAGACTAGGGAAACTAGTAATAGTAGAATGCAAGTAGATATTGACTATAATATTAATAATAATAAAAAATCTTTGTTTTCGTCAACTCTGCATTCTCATTGAGATTGTAGATGTTAGTAATCAAGAAATGAAGATATTTTTAAATTTTCATGTTTCTTTTTTGCGACGGAACAGCTAAATTAATTTAAGACTTATCTTTATTTGTATATAAGTATTATAACTTGTACTCTTCGTATATTTTGTAAAACAAATTAATTATTAAATAAATAATTTTTTTTCAACATTGTGTAAATAATTAATTTGTTTTCAAATGTCTCAGAAATATTGGAATTATTTAGAGCTCTCAACGTGTTTAAATAATAATGATTCTTGTTTTTCTTTTGTAGATGGAAGGACCCAAATTGTGCTTTCCGTAAGGATCCAAAAACCAAATTGATGGTCATACCCACATTGATAAAATGGAAAGGTCCTCAAAGACTAGAAGGAGACCAGTGTGCCAAAATGGATCTTGTTGAAATGGTGTTTACTGATTTTGAGGATACTTAAATATTTAAACAAGTCATTGTAAATGTCATCAGCATCCGTTGAGTATCCTTTTATACTTCATAATCTGAATTCAAGACAGTAGTCTTAGTAATGTAGTAACAGCATGTAAAGAAATGACATATATGAGGTTTAATAATGATATGAAAGCGTTTGTATTTCAACAAAAATAAAACAGCGTTTGTTTTAAAAAATGACCATTTTTATTTGGGCAAAGCTTGCATTTTAGTATAAAATAAAAACTTACAAAAATATAAAATATGTTTCTACACAACACAGCTACATAGGTAAACACAAAAATAATAAATGAGTATTGAAATAAGCAGTAGATATATTTTTTAAGGACAATTTTGGATCGGATAAAGTGTAAACCTCAAATACTCCTGGAGTTTTATGATTTAATAAAAATATTAAATGTATAGCTGAATTATAACCCAAAACTAAACAAACTGAAACATGATTGCTTAAACATCACCCCATTATCAGTAAAAAAGTAAAAAATAATAATTATAATATGCATAAAAGGTTTAAATACTATCCTCATTACAGCAGGCAAGGTGAACACATGAGAAAATTCAAAATTGCAGATTTAATTGAATTTGTTCACCTAGATAAAAAGATAAAACAATGTGATAACTTTTACAATATCTGACTTTTGGTATATGATGGTTGTAACAGATTATTGATACAAACAATGTGTTTGTTTATGTATATTTTTGGTGCAGTTTTGTTTTTTTCTAATGTAGTTTAAATCAATAATATTCTTCTATTATTGCCTATACTTAAAGTATCACCGATTATCAAAGTAATAAAAATAAGAATTTTAATTAACATTATTTACACAATAACATTACAATATTTACACTAACATCAAAGCAATCTACAGATAAAATTATTTGCCTTACTTTTATCGGCATCCTTTTCTGTATACAGCCTTGCACTAGTTAATTTTTTAAAGTGCCCGCTAATTACGGCAACCTCTGTGACGCTGACAAATTGTCGCCCTGTCACCCGCAATGTAAACATATGAGAGTGCGCCAGCTTTGGTGACGCGACAAACAGTTTCCACTTTAGTTGTGGGACCCATGGTGACAGTTTCTCAACGATAAATTGTCAGGGTGACAAGAGTCACAGTAATTGGCGGGCAGTTTATTTTATCTACCTACCTATCACATAATTATTTGAGCATAAAATTTTTATTTAAAAATTTTAAACCTAGCATGTTTTTTTTTTATTTAAAAATAAAATTTAAGTAAGTTTATCTTGTTGATAAAATATTATGGATGTATTGAAATGATTTTTTGAATTTTTTTTTATTTATTATTGTAAGAAATAAAATTATACAGTAGTCCCTATAAAACTAATACAAGTTTTGTCATAAGGTTAACCCGCCTTATGGCTATATACTTTGAAATAGG
Source organism: Micrasema minimum (assembly GCA_022494985.1). Taxonomy (NCBI): domain Eukaryota; kingdom Metazoa; phylum Arthropoda; class Insecta; order Trichoptera; family Brachycentridae; genus Micrasema; species Micrasema minimum. The sequence goes on from JAGVSP010004425.1 coordinate 27,446, forward strand.
TGTAGGATTTTGAAAGTAAGACTATTTATGTACAACAAGAGCTTAACAGAGATCAAAAAATAGTATAGATGTATTTTTATGACAATATTTATTATTAAACATCTCTATCTGGCTATCCGAAAAGAAACCCATTTTTTCTGTCTGTTACTCGACCTACAAACATCAAATTTATTTGGATTCTATGGATCTGTCATGAGAAGCTGAAATATTCTACCGGGCCATAACTGAAACTCAGAAGAAAAAAAATACATTTCTTTTTACTGTACTTAAAGGGATCATGTATATTGGCAATACAGGGAATTTGCCAACATGGGGTCTCTAGGTACAGTTAAGCCAGCTGTAATTTTGATTTGACTTAGTTTTCATCTTGGCATAGCAGTATTAGTAACAAAAGTAACTACGTTTAATAGTAATACTGTCATTCATTTGATGGCACTGTTGCTTAAGATTTATTTGTTTCTTCAGCAGGGGTGGTGTTGATGTCCAGTTTGCTTAATGGCGGAGTTAACAGGATATTGTAATATATGTTTTTGTTTCTTAAAAATGCCGATGTGTTGTCAAACACCACCGTATCTGAAAAACAGTATCAACAAGTTATTATATATTTACAAATCAAAAATAGTTTTTTTTTAAATGCATATTTGTTTATTATTTTTACCCAAACTTATTTACAGTACGGCAATCATTTGGGGGTAAATTTAATTAACATTTCTTCTGTACCTACATTTAAGTTAAAAAATATATGCAGACAAGTTAATCATATAAACTATAAACCTTAAGTTGCATTCCCCACCTCAAGGTTTGGGATAAATTTATATGATTATCATTATAATGTGTTCCATTACAGAGCAACAATGATAGCAACATGATAGAGTGACATAAAATAATGGTAAATTAATTTTTATATGAATAAATGAGATTTATATTTACAAGTAGACGGGCCATTAGCAGATATGACACCAGTTTCCAAAACATTTCCTGGAATCTTCCTCGGCCTCACAGGGACTGTCTCTGTGCCATTATTATCAAGACTCAAAACACTGAACTTGATATCGTGATCTTCAACACCGAATTCCCACCTGTAGGG
>JAGVSP010004426.1:0-28458 GCA_022494985.1 Micrasema minimum
TATTAAATTTGGAGTAGATTGTGCAGTTTTTTTTTATTTGACTGCATCATATTTAGAGTCGATTTTGTGGAATAATTTTTTGGATTATACTCATAGTTTTCAAGAAAATCGAATGAGAATTTTTTTTTTTTCAAGAAATTTTTACAAATTGTTATCAAATATTATTTAGTTAGTCAAATTAATACTGTCCATAAAGAAAACAAAGGCAAAAATCGAATTTAAGTAAGAATTTGTGCATATTCACCTAATCTACGGTAGGACTTATGAAAGCTTTTACGGGAAGAAGAAAAATTATAGCTCAGGTTCAAAAGTTATATTTACCTACACATTCGACACCAAACATGATGTTGTAGATTCTCCAGTTTTTTTGGTTGTACTACGAGTTTTGTTACTCCATGTATGTATTGTTAATAAATATTTTTTTATCTATCAAAATTACCAATCTGTAAAATTTAATTCATTTCATAATCTCGAACAAAAATATAACATGCAAACCAAGAAATACATGCTTTTAGTATAATATAAACAAAACAGTTTGGTATTACCTACAGTAATACTTTTTACTATCAAAATTGTGCCTACAAAGTTAAAATATGTTTTTTCTCTGTCACTCAAAAAATAATTCACTCAAAACCATCGACAAACAAATACCCAATTTTTCAAAGCTTAAACGACAAATTTTGACACTATTGTTAGTGACAAAAAATGATATGCGCATTGCTTAGTAATAATTTTAAGGTAATTTTTCTATTACATTATATACTATGCTATGTAAGTATTTAAGGAACACTTTAATCGTTTTTAATATAAATTGTAATTTGACATGTTGACATGTTAAATTAGAGATATGTTTTATGAGTACCTAGATGATTTTTATCCAAGGCGCCACAACCAACGCTTAAATAATGATAAAAGTCACACATCACCACCTTTTGTATTTATTCATTTATTTACGTATTTATTAATTTCATCAAAATGTTTTTATGATTAATAAGTAATCGTCTATCATATATTTTAAAATTAAGTAGGAAATAATATAATCCTTGTTTCATAAGTAGTATACATATATATATATATATTATTATGAATACAAACTTTGATTACATTGTGTTAAGTTAAATTCGCTTGGCTATGTCGTGGGTCGACATTTATTGTTTTTTAATGCCTTCCTACTAACGTTATTCGTTTTTGGTAGAGATAATAATTATTTAAAACTATGCTAGACTAGCATAATCTAGATCCAAATGTGTATTATTTATTGCTCTCAGATTTTATTTTACTTCAGAAAGAAAGCGCTGAACCATTTTAATTTGCGTATCAGGCTTTTTTTATTTAGGTACATGCGTTGTAAATAAAAGATAAAAGTTTTATCGTGATATCTGTGGTAGGTAGGTACGTCATAAAATCTAGTCTGATTCAATCATCTTCACTATTTCAATGGATTCAATGTTAATATTTTGCTTTTATTATGGGACATAATCTTGAAGGAATAACTATAATATTAATAAGATATAATTTATTAGTCTTGAGTACCTATCGTGCTAGTATAAAAGTTAGGTACCTACGTACTTACCTATTCAAAAACTAAGAAAAGCATCAACCACAAAGTTAACTAATAATAATGTAATGTAATAATGTTATGTAATAATGTAATGATTGTATGTGGTCGAATTATTGGTATCGGTAAAGACCAAATAAATAAAAAATTCTACACACACAGAACAGAAAAAACATTCAATTTAATATTTGACATGTTAGTAAAAACATAATAAGTAGGTAGGTACCTAATTTCAAATTCAATTTAATCTCAATCATGAAATCTAACAGAACTGTTTGATATTTACTTTGCTTCAGATTTCCATCAATCTTTTTGGAAATATTTTGTGCTAAGTATTACGTATTCAATAATAGGTGATCTGAATCGAAGTGCAAATAAAAATATCGCATTACTCCATCGCGTCGCGCCATTTGCCTAGTTGTTTCGCTTTATGGAGTAACAAGGTCTTGACGTTTATAATATTAGGTACCTATATTACTATATTACGGACATCATATTTTTATCAAATGCATTATTCTTAAATCCAAGAAACGGGTAATTTTTTGCTAGACAGAGTCAATAGAAAAAAACCAAGAGGATATTTATTTTAATATTTATTTTAATGATCTATAATTTTTTTCACCTTTTCTATCTCCATCTCATTTCAGGTTTTTAGATAAAATGCACATTTTTTGCCGCCTTTTTTCTTAAAAAAAGCTCGAAGACAAATATGTAGGTTTATAATTTAATGACCACGCCTCCACTTAAGATGTAGCTCGTACGATACTTAATCTTCAAACTGTATATTATAACGATAAAAAAAACGCGCTTTAGCGATCCTAGAAAAAATCCAGAATTAAAACAATCAGATATAGCGACGACTTCTTTGTAGAAAAGTACTAATCAAAAAACGAATAAATGTTCATTGAGGTAGATCTACTTTCTGCATACGATTTTTTGTTAATAGTTTACAAACAAATTAATGTTTTAATATGTAAAGGTTTGCTTAATTTAATGATTCTAAATTATTTTGACCAAAAATATTAAAATATTTAAGTAGTTAGGTCGCGAATCGAGTTATTTTTTTGACTAAAAATGTGCAACGAGTAATATCACTATTTCTTTTTATCGTTTGTTATGTAGATAGATAATTTTATTATCTACTGTATTTGTAGGTAAGTTTGAAGAAATTACCCGGAACCGGTGCATACTTGGCAAATAAATTATTATGCGGTAATATTCACCCAGTAAATGATGTTGCGTATTAATTTTGTTTTTCAGATAAATTCAGGACAAAAGCAGTAAGATTGTTTGTTTATAATAGCTATACAGCGACATTATTTCCGCCTAGAAATGTTGTAAAAATGAGGAACGAATTTCTTATTCCACTTTAAATTTTGAAAATGAACACGATTTCAATACAATAACTTCAATTTTGGAGCCAGATAATAATATATAAAAAAGTCTAGTTGAGAGTAAAGTTATAGGAAATCGAATATTTCTATACAAATCATTAGATTATTTTTGTAGTCACGAAGATAGTTCTTCGATATTAAAAACAATTTTGTAAGATAAACTGTCAATATTAATTTTTTATTCATCGTAAACCTTCAGCATAGACAGCCTAAAGTACGAATTGTAAAGATAAGTAAGTTATATATAAAAAGTAATTTGTAGAAAATATCCCAAACAACCTACATACGTCGCCGTCTTATAAATATTTATATTTTATTTATATGCGATCATTATTTTGGTATACCAAAAATATTTACCTATAAGTAATGTACATTCCCGCCAACCTTAACGGTGGAAGTCGGGTGAAACGTTTCACCTGTTGTTTTCCCGTTTGCTTTAACTGTTTATTGGTCCATAAATTTAACGGGTGACGGAAATGATAAAATTGGTTCAGAAACAACCCACGCGACCTTTCTTCTTTCCCACTAATATACTGTATTTTTACGAATACAAAATCTATTTTAGTTAAAATAGTTATTTTAATTTAAGTTGACGTAATAAATTATTATTCCGTTACCCACTATGTCAACAGTCGTAAAGATGAAACAAACAAAAAAACAGTTTTTTTTAATATTAGCGTCAATAAAATCAAACAAGGCATAAAGATGTCAATCAATGCTTTCTTCTATTAGATCCATTTTTCATACAAATATTAACGATAACAAGAACGCTTTGCAACACTCATAAGAATGACTGCAGTAGGTGTATTGTATAATGGGCATACAAACTTGTATATGAAGTATAAAGTGCAGGGGACTTTTCACTTTTCCGAGTAATTAGCTCAAACTTTCCGGCCGAATGGTTTGCACTGTATCGGGAATACGTGCAGAGTTTTTTATGGCAAAACTGAATACTTTATTGAATTCTTAGCTGTTGTAATTTACCACCGACCGTGTTGCAAGGAACCATTCATGTATAGAGTGTCTATATAGCCAGGTCTCGGCTTTGGTATAAACTCAGTGCTCAGTCGAAGCTTTTCCAGATACTTCAATACTTATTTAAGGGGATTTTATTGCACAATGTTTTCGAAAATAGCGGTAACTACACCAAACTTATTTACATTAATTTGTTTATGTGTGACGATTGTGTTTTTGTGCTATAGAATACTATTGAATACAGTGAAAGAGATTCATAAGTATTATTTCGATATTTAATTCCTAGTTATTTATAAAATTTATTGTGAATCTTAAAATTCCCACTTAGAGGAATAGTTTTTAACTGCACGGCAATACATTTATTTTGTTAAAACATACTACACAGTGCCTATACAAACATAATATTATAATAAAGTTAGTAAAAATTCAATACTATTTTTATTGTAAATAGGTAGGTACCTTCATTATATTGATAGGTTTAAAAATAACTTAATTTCACTATTCAGATTATTATCAAGATAATTTTTTTGCTTTGTTTCGTTAACATTTATTTGAATGTTACCGGCTATAGACTTGGTAAACTGTACTTTTATTTCTAAAAAACTAGTTTGTTATTATTGATAAAAGTATTATTAGAAAACTTAACAAAAGTGAAAATGTCTCTCAAAATAATTTATTTGAACTTTTTGAATTATTGTTAGTATCCAATGAATTTTGCAACACAAAAATATAGAAAAATATCATCAACAGGCATATTATAATATTTTTTAAAAAAACAACCTCAGTTTTAACCAGTTTATTGTACTTATCTTTATTTTATTGTCATAACATTTTGGATTTGAAACCTACAATCACGGTTGGTGGCGGTGAAGCTACAATCACGGTTGGTGGCGGTAAACCTATAAACGCGGTTGATGGCAGAAAACCTACAATCACGGTTGGTGGCGGTGAAGCTACAATCACGGTTGGTGGCGGTAAACATATAAACGCGGTTGATGGCAGAAAACCTACAATCACGGTTGGTGGCGGTGAAGCTACAATCACGGTTGGTGGTGGTAAACCTATAACCGCGGTTGACGGCGGAAAACCTACAATCACGGTTGACAGCGGTAAATCTACAATCACAGTTGACGGCGGTAAATTTTAAAATCCGTGTTGTGGTTTCCCACGAGTTCAGTGTACGGTACAGAGAATAAAAGGAACGTATGTTTACACATTGTTTATTGTTTTGCCTTAAAGCCACCCACTCAGATCCGACATTACCCATCTAACTTAAATAATATCTTAAAAGCATTAATTACACCATCCTACATAAAACGTGTCCATCCGCCAATCACGTATGCAAATTGATCATCTATTAATTGAGCGATTCGCACATCCAAATCCAAGAGCCGAAGTTTTAGTTGGCATAATATTTCAGCAGGATCCCCCCACGCAACTGGCGATGGCGGCCTCTTAGTTCACAGCTTGACCCGATAGTATAATATGCTAAGCCTTAAAAGGACTTTCTTAATCCTGCCGTGTGTACCTAATTTATCAAAATGCTTTGTAAATTAATTAACATGAACTCAAATGTAGGAAGCGCCGCACCGCTAGTTTAGTCGTTGTTTGTATGGATACTATTTAATTTGTAGGTACAGCCATCATGGCGTCCACAGTGAACTGTTTACAAAGGAAAATATTAGAAAAAGATTTAATAAATTAGGAATGCTCAACAAAAGTATAAATACGTCCAAACTGAATACTTTTTAACTAACTTCGAAAACCCTTTTTAAAATTATTTTAAAAAATATTAGAAGATAAGATAGATATTTTTAATATCTGAGTTCGACCAAAAATGTTTCTCAGGTATTTCTACATTAAACCTCATTAATGTGTCTGTCCCTCACCCCCATTTTCATGTCTTTACCAAATAAATAAAACCGGTCTTTACAAATTAGCTAAGAAGTTCCGCAATTCAAATGGTTTAAACTTTAAAGAAAAAGTAAAAACTTTTAACAATGCCAAAATAATAATATATTATCCCTTGTCCCTCAAGTTTAGTAATTTAATTGGGTAATATTTGGTACAAAATGTATTACCTGACTAGTAAACCAAGTGTTACTAACAGTTGTTCATAAAACCAGCCCTTACATTACACACAAGGCTTATTATGCCTATTATTGTTTATTATTAACATAATGTTCATATGTTTTTTTTTTAAAATTAAATATTACTAAAATTCTTAGCTTTGCCGATAGGCCTCATTTACATTAATGTTTTACTATTTTTTCTTAATTAAACTAAATAGATGATATAAATACACCATGTAACAAAACTCGATGTACAAACGGGAAACCAGTGTATCTACATCATATTTGGAGTCGATTTTGTAGAATTTAATTGACCCATAGTTTTCTAGAAAATTGATACCTACAGAGGTTGTTTTTTTTTATAAATATTTACAATTTGTTATAGAATATCATTTAATTATCAAATTAATACTGTCCATTAAGAAAACAAAATCAAAACCCGCATTTTAATAAGAATTGGTGCAATTTTTCATTAATTTGCCGTACCTACCTACTTATGAAAGTTTTTATGAGAAGAAAAGATTTTTTTTTAAGCTCAGATTTAAAAATTATATTCCACATTTTACTCCAAATATGATGTAGATTCACCAGTTTTCTGGTTGTACTACGAGTTTTGTTACTCCATGTATATTATATCTATAGGAAATTAATAAATATGCTAAGAAAATTAAACTTTACTTTTGTTTATATTTTGAATTATATTCTATTATTTACTAAATAACTCTAAAAAATTTGTAAATTAAAAAAGAAAAGAGAAAAAAAAAATTTATATATATATACATACACACAAACATATATATATACATACACACATACACATATATATACATATATTATTAAAATTGAATGATAATATTAAGAATTTATTTTAAAAATGGTTGATAACACCTTTTTTAGTTGGAAGTTCTTAGTGTTGTATTGGTATTTGTATACTTTGCAACAATGATCTTTTTTTTTTCTCCTTTTTATAATATGTATAAACTTTTTCTTCTGTGTTTCACTGTTGTTATTTTAATGTATTCTGTAAAAGGCAATTGCGCCGTCTATAAATAAATAAATTAATAAATAAAATATTTTCAAAAGCCTATGGATATTTGGTCGAACTCAGAAATTGGCCCAGGAACTTGTGACAGAATAGAATGTGACACCATAATATAATAATGACCAGTCCAGTGGCGTGCAAAATACAGGGGGGATAATTTTTGGCCACCAAAAAAATTTACCATCGAACTTTTTTTTATTGTTTACTTTTACACATAAAATAGACAGCACCCTAATAAAACTTGAGCTCGTCAAGAGTATTGCGACAAAAAATATGTGTAATGCAGATTTAATTATTTAATCTGCGTGTGTGCATGAGATATTATATGAATGTAGAAGAAGCGAGGGAAGTGTGCCAGGACAGGGTGGTATTACGTTCTATTCTCTCTGCTTGCCCCTTCGGAGAAATAGCGTGATGGTTAGTTAGTTAATAAAGGGAAATCAGGTATATAGAGAAATTAAGTACAAAAATTGGAATTGATCATTTAATAAATTTTGATAACAAAGTACATTACATTATCCTCTCTTTCTTCTTTAGTGAAATGTTCTGATAGTAGTTGTCAAGTTAAATAAGTATGTACTATTTTAAGATTTTTTCATGTTTTACAGGTGTTTTGTACAATGATGGCAGTGGCTGCTAGCAGAAGTGTACAAGAGGGTCCTGGCGGTTATTCCTACAACAGGTTCAGTGGACCCGTTAGCGGACAAATACAACAGATTAAAGTACAACCTGCACAGGGAGAAGCGGCTAAACTCCACGCTGATTATGGGTACGACCACAAAACTGGACGCATCAACCCAGAAACCCAGAAGTATGCCCACTACAACACAGTCGACTATGTTGTAAGTTTTTCCATGTAATAATTAGGTGTGATAATCAATACTAAGATTTACTTGCTAATACAAAATAATTTTACTGTAGGTCATGCTTTAACTTTTAAAAAGCGGTGAGACATAATAAAACATAAATAAACACTTGAAAGACTTGATTTTTTTGCTAATACAAAATAATTTTACTGTAGGTCATGCTTTAACTTTTAAAAAGCGGTGAGACATAATAAAACATAAATTAACACTTGAAAGACTTGATTTTTTTAAAACCTTCTGGACATTTAAGATGATTTGTATTTCAGGCTAAGCCCGATTATCAGTACTCATACGGTGTGGAGGATCCCCATACTGGCAACACCCAGAACCACAAGGAAACTCGTGACGGAGATGTAGTGAAAGGAGAATACAGCCTAGTGGAAGCTGATGGCTCTGTACGAGTTGTCAAATACACAGCTGATTCCAAGAATGGTTTCCAGGTAATCATTTTAAACCATTAGCTTTTGAATGTTGTTCTATGTTAAGTAGCAAGCAAGTTATTAACATTTACATATTATCTGTTTACAGGCTGTTGTGCAATTAGAGCCACCTGGTCATCAGCAATCTCCACCTCAGCCTCAACAACAACAACGACAACAACAACGACAACAACAACAACAACAACAACCACGTTATAACCAAAGACAAAATAATTATCCTAGTCAAAACAATGAAGATGATGATTCATCTTACTAAGTAAATTACTTAATAAATTAGTCAATTTATGTGTAAAATATTTTTTATCTACCTTACATCTACACAAACATTTTTATCAATCTAAACCTTGAACATCTATTCTTTTCTTATACAGGGGTTAAACACGATTTTTAGGAGGAACAATCTTCATTTCTTCTCTTCCATTTGATGAAGAGCTCGAAAACAATATAAAAATAATCTTCTCAATATATGTATAATATTATGTATACGAAACAAGGGATAAAGAACGGAGGAAAGATCAAGGATTGTTCCTTACAAAATACTTGCTTAACACTCATTTTGATAATACTACGGTTTAAGGAGATACCTGGCGTAACCGTATGGTTAGTATTAAAATGACAAAATGTTTTATTTGTTTTGACCCTATTTATTTTCTCCAATTATTTCAAATTCATTGTTAATAAAAAAGATTAAAATTATCAAAGTGGCTGTTTATTTACACCAAATATTTTTAACAGTATTCTACGGAAGACAACTCTCTAATTGCACAAAAACGTTTTCCGCCCAACACTATAGTCAAACCGTCGCCATTGCAAAGACAGGAAATCACATCAAAGAACTAAGAATGATAATGTTTTATTTGGCCAAAATAATTTTGGTCAACGATAGTTGTCATAACAAAACTCAAACAAAATCACCTTACATCAATGCTAGAAATCTACATATTTTATAATAGAATATAAATGACATTGCTATTAATAAAAACAGAAAACAAAACGGCTTAATAAAAGAGAGGAATAATATCCCTTAACTTCCCTAATTGAGAAAGAAAGACTTTAGATTTTTTAAACTTCTTGGTAATCAAATGAGAAGTCTTTGCAGTGCAAGTTTAGTATCTTAGCCATTGCACCATGGGAGGCATTTTAACTTTTTGTATTATGTATGAAATCAATTTTAAAATGGAAGATTTGTATAAATTTTACTACGAGGATTTAGGAGGGTACTATGCCACGTGACCTCGGCCGCTTCTCCATACAATCGTATTTCTCGATTTTCTCCCTGGAATTAAGCAATTATTTTTTACACATTTTATCAAGATTTCAAGATATTGACCAAAAGCAAATAAGATAAAACAAACACGCTTTTGGTCGATATCAAAAACATGTTTAAAGTAATTGTTCAATTCCGGGGGAAAATCGAGGAACACGATTGTATGAGAAGCGGCCGCAGGTCACGTGGCATAGTGCCCTATCAATAAAAATATAATTTATTGCAATATTAGTAGGTAAATAAAATAAATCGTTCAGTGAGAGTATAATTTATTAAAAACAATACCAAATCTCACTCTTATATAGTCAAGAAATAAGAATGAATTATGACGGGTAATAATTTAACAATATCTATTATCATTTCCTATTGATTTTTTGTTATGTCGAACTTTCTCAACATCTACATCTGGGTACTGGGCTTTGAGTTTATCTATATTCATGTTGGGAAATCTCTTTAGAAGGTGCATAACATGCATAACATTTCTATTACTCTCTCTCTTCCTGGCACGATATAACTTTTCCTTGAATAAATTCAAGAATTTCCGTACAGCAAATCCTCCAAACTGGTTTCTTCTCACAGGTGGCGTAGTCTTGTGTTTTAAAAATGATCCTTTGGGAATCAGATGCTCTTTAGCTTTAAATAGTGACCTCATTCCTATCTGATTTGTCATCACTTTTGCGGGTCTTTCTCCTGACTCCCCTGTTTCTAGGAAGTGATAAGCCTCATTCCGTTCTCTCACCACACCTTCGAGGTTTTTCATAGATTCATTAACTTTATCGATACGCTCTGGGTTCGGAACACAGTCTGACCATTTTTTTTTTGCACTCATGCTCCATAGTAAAACAACATGTCCGTTCTTTCAACAGGACAAACCACAATTTTATGCAAATCGGAATTTGACTTAATTCTTAGTTCATCTATTTTCCATGACCGACCTACTTGTATGTTATCTTGATTCCAATTCTTTTTGTCGTCAAAAAATTCCATAAGACCGTAATTTTTGCAAGTAGTTTGGAAACTGTTGTACGAATTGAGAAAATGCGATTTTGCACAAACCAAACCAACATGTTTTTGTGATAGAAAACGAAGGTTGCTAAGTATTTTTATTGAAGAACACAGTGTATTGAGTGCCATTTTAGATGTCTTAAAATAATACTTGTTTAAACTTAATTTGCTAGTACAATAATTATTGTAACATCTCACACGGAACTAATGATGGATGTTGTGAAATGGTAGGATAGTTTTCATCTAAAATTACATTAATGTCTTAATGAAGGCAATAAATTCGTAAAACGATAATTGAAACTTGAAACATAACCTTTACGATCTTTTGCTTTTAACCACAGATTATTTATTATTTTTAACCATAGACCAAAGACATACATTAGATCATACACACTACGATCAATGATCATAATAAATATATTCAAGCTTGCAATGCACAATTCACACCGCTACAGAAAAATTGGTGGAGGAGTTAAATTTCTAAAAATTTACCTCCTCCCACCCTCTTCCACTAACTCTGGCGTGATGGCGCGGGCGCCTGCTCATGTGTGTAGCCAGCTATAGCCGAAAAGATGTTCGAAAATAAAACGATACCCAATATTTTAACAAAACGTCTATGGTATTTTAACAGTTTTATCTGTGGTAAAACGTTCTCCAAATTTCTTTCTAGTGAATAATGTCAGAATCGAAAGAGGGTAAATTGTATATTTTATATTTATTTAATCTTTATAAACTATGCCATTCATTAAAAACATAGTGGGCTATTTCCTTGATAATATTTACAACAAATACTGACCATGTTTCATATTATCTTATTGCACTTTTCAAATTTAAAAATAAATTTTGCAGTTCTTTATGTTGCATTTCAGAATAAAACATGAATTATCATTTTTAGAAAGAACTTTTTTTCAACAGTGTATTTTGTATTAGACAAAAAATATTATTTTCATTAAATCTATGTGAATTGCGTTGTAAAAATTTGAGCACGTTTCACTTACAATCCTGCTGCAAAACAGGCGTAGCCAAAACTATAAAACAATGTTGGTGAAAATGATTAAATTTCTAATATTAATTTAGTTGATATTCGCTAGTAAAATTATAATTAAAGATTTCTATTAATGCTTTGAATTCATCAATAGCTATTTCTGGTATGTTTTATGAAAATATTACTACATAGCATTTAGAGTCAGTCGATGTATTTGTGAATAAATGGGTAATCATGGAATCTGTGTTGTTGATGGTATGATGTTGTGTTTAGATAAACCGTTAACAGCAGCCCGGGGCACCTGGGGGGAGTGTGTTGGCCGCCCCGCGCCTGCTTCCCCGCACGCCTCACTCAACCCACCCCCAACACCTCAGGTAGGAAAATTAAACACAATATAATTTCAATCTAACTTGAACTGTTTTATTCATATATCATTTTATCTGCATGTTATTATTTTATTTTGGATCATTTATCTAGCGCTGTTTTCGTATAAATATACCTCAAGGGCACTTTAACTGAATTTAAATTGAAATGTGTTTTATCAATTCTTAATGGTTTGGGAAAAGTTAGTGAAAAAAATTAAGTATTCTGTGAAAATAGAAAATACATTAATTAAAAGATTTAGGGAACAAATAGGTCTTATATTTCTTCCGAAATATCACTTCATTCTTACAGTTCTGCGCATTTCTGGCGGGAGAGCATTCCAAGCCATAGGGCCCGCAACCGCAAAAGTGCGTTCTCCAAATTTTGTGCGATTATTGCGTATTGGTAAAGTAAATATTTTACATAAAAATTGATCAAACGCTTTTTGGCCTGCTCGGGAGAGCGACCCACATATGACAAAATATTGCTAATTTTGGGTTATATCCCTCAATTACGGGTTTGTATTAAGAGTGTGGAAATAATTTTGCTTTGTGATTGGTTTCAGTGTTGCGACCTCCCCAATTGAAGGCGGGCAGTAACCCCTTCGTCAGAGTGCCCACCCGTGGTGATGAGTGCAACAATAGTACTCTGGGGGTGTCTTCTCTACCACCGGAAGCGAAGAATTCATCCGCATGGGGTGAAGATCCCAAAGAAGACAAGAAGAATGAAGAAACAACGGTTCCCAAGTTCCTTCCCCTTCACACGTCTAGAGAGAGCGTCAGCTTCGCGGGAGGAACCGTCCCGGAAAGCACCGCGGAAGGGCTGACCAGAACTTCCACTTTTGTGTTTGGACAGAACTTGCAGGACAGAGTTATGAAGCAAACCAACTCCGATGGGGAGCCGTCCAACAGCAACAGTAACAGTGTGGATCATCCTTCGACTAATGGAACTTCCGATCTTCTTTTTTCATCGGCTGTCCAGGCAACAGATATCTCGCAGAATTCCAAATCAAAGGTACCTAATACGTTTTTTTAAATTTTTTGATAAATTACTTGTCACTAGCATGTCGGCTGAAAGTCATCCAAAGTTATCACTATCAGCAGAAGAATGTTAGTGGGGCCCAGTATTATATTACTTACATACGATCTTCGTGTTTTGTGAATAATAATAATTTAGTGTTTCATTATAATTTTATGAACACATTTTAAGTGAGTGAGCGAAGTTGGTAATGTTAAATGTCCTTATAGAGATAACGCCACTACCTGATTGATAGAAAGAAAAATCTTCTCAAATTGTGCACATTCTGGGAAAAAAAATTAATATCTCCATCATCATCATAATTGAATTTGAATACATAACTGCTTTCAGAACAATGATTTTGGATCTTCGGATGTATCAACAGCAAACTCTGCTTGGGGCGGAGTCTCCGAGACTCCCCCACCTCCCCCCATTCCCCCCCCCCAGGACCCCTCCTCACAGGAGAAGAGGGGGAAACTAATGTGTATCAGGTCAAGTATCATCATACAAGTTTTATTTTATTTGTTATTGAAAATCTTATATTTATTTATAGCTTTGTATTAGGTTATTCTTAAAAAAAATAAAAATTATCAATAAAAATATTTGCAGATAAATTGTCGGCTATTTGCATTCGAAGGGGGACAATGGAAGGAACGTTGTCGCGGTCAACTTCGTCTCAATGATTCCGATACTGGTGCCCGTCTTGTGTGTCGGGCAGCTGGATCTCTCAGAGTTCTTCTCAATACCAAAGTGAGTATACCATGTTATACAATAGCTTGTTTTGACTATGTATTCTGCTGTAGCCAATTGATTTAATAATTATTTTTCTATGTATAAGTATATCTCCAAATATAATTCAAGTTTCTTTAAAAGAAATAACATCTACAATGCACATAAATATCTTCAATTTGAAGGTACACCAAGTACTTTAAATATGTACTCATTTCCAAGGATAAGTTCTGGGCTTTTTTTCAAATTGTAATTTAAAATATAAACTTTTTAAAATTGGTCATAGACAAAATTGAGTAAAAAAATTTTTTCAAACAAAAAATGTATGTAGGTACCGAAGAGCTCTTACAATTATTAGAATGTCCTATATGATCGGAAATAAATGAATTTACATTTTTATCTTTAGTTTTTTATGAAATATTTTTTTTACCTTCTTTTTATTTTAATTATATAAATTCTGTGCATTAAGGTTTGGTTATATGTGTAATATTTCTTTTATAAAAGAATGTCCCCTGACTGTCAGTTAATAAATAAATAAAATTTCAACTTTGTTGGATTTTTTAAATGTCAATGCCATGTTTTATCAAAAGCACTCTCAGCCATGGTCATTTATTTATAGACATTCCTACAAGGCTACGAGTTCTTAAAAAAGTGTTTTTGCTTTAAAGTGATCCCATTGGAATCTAACTCTAAATATCAATTGATATTACCTTTTTGCTGTTTTTATACTTACATGATTATGTCTTTATGTTTATAGGTGTGGGGAGAGATGACTGTGGAACGTGCAGGGTCTAAATCTCTAAGAGTAACCGCAACAGATTCTCAGCAACAAGTTAAAGTCTTCCTTGTTATGGTGAGTTTTAGGCCTACTTTGTGACCTTATAACTCAGTAATCGTAATATTTCCAGATCATTTGAATTATACTTCTTTTTTCCACAGGCCAGCCCGGATGAAATCGGCCAACTACACAAGTCTTTAAGTGTTAGAGTAGCATCGGCAAAACAGAAAGAAGAATCCATCTCGGATTACAAAGAAAGTAGTTCAAGCAGCGCAGGAGATACAGCAGCCGCAGCTGAACCAGCGGAAGCCGTTGCTGCCGTACCACGAGACAACGGGAAACCGGACACGGAGGAAGATGACTGCACTCTGCAAGAAAACTCCGCACATCTCGGCAATCCCGTGGTCATAGTGTCCGGAGAAGATGGTGACATGTTATTACAGCCAACAGTAATGAAACGACCGTTGGAATCGGAAGAACAACATGAACAATCTAAAAAAGTTTGTACAGAATCAATTCCTGATGTTCCCCAGTTATGAAATAAATAGCGAATCATTCCATTACCAATGAATATCTAGCTTTTAAATGCTGTTTGACTTTTAATTTATGATTACATGTTTTATTCAAAATATTTTTGAGGCAATTTTTGTTTAATCGGCAATTTTAGGCTTGTTTTCATAACTCAAAGTGATATTCATAAACAATGGTGAAATCATTATGTAAAATAAATTTTCTAGTGTAAACGAGTTTTTATTAATCTGCAAATTCTGTTTCTATATTTATGTTTATCAAACCTTTCAATTCCAGTCCATAATTTAGTAACTTTCTCAGGTTTTTTCACAAAAATGCATCTAAAAACATCAGGTTATTTTATTGTTTATTTAAAGAGTTTACATAATTTAAAAGTTGTCCAAAAGTGTCTACTTGTTTGTGACACAAAAATGATATTAACGCAAATAAATGGAAACATGCGAGCAGTGCTCGGTTTGGCGTAACACACGCGCCGCGCACGAATACTGCTCGTTCAAAAGGATTGAGAAAAAGCATGTACACTTGTGTACAGGTAACACTAGTTCCATTTAATACATTTTGAAGATCGTAGTATTTACATTTTGTGATATAAAGTTACCCCTAGCGCGCACTGGTGGCTAGGCTGTAGTATACAAATTGTTAAATGTATCGCGCGAACCAGGCTGCTGTGACAGGTATACACTCCATGGCGACTTTATACTATTGTGTGCTTCTTGCCGCTGTGGTCGGGCCACTAGCGCGCACTAGGGCTTGGGCACAATGAATTTGTTTTACTGACATATCGATAGCTTAATATGTAAAAGAGCAAACTAACCAAATATAAAACTTACAGTAGGAACAAAAAACTGTCAAAGTGTAGAAAAGGTTGCTTTTGAAATTCATGGCTTTGTACAGTGAATGAAAGTGATGCATAGAAGCAGCAATAACAGTAAACTCGATTCTGACAAAATCAAAGCCCTGTTTTATATTTAGCTTTCGATATGTTTATATAATATACATACACAAGGTACAAGCTAGTAATGTACACAACACATTTAATAGTGTGAGTGAATGACCATATAATATGGTACCTACATTTTTTATTCTTGAATATTTATAAATCTGCTTTGGTTTTGTTATATAAAGTTACTTTCCCAATCGCCCACCGAAATATAATGCATTTGAAGTAAAACGACCATTATTTTTCCACCTTCAAATCACAAAACAATACTTTCAACGTATATAATGGTGACTATTATCTTTCTTATAAATATTGTAAATAAAAAGCGCATACAAGTAAATTATTGTTCATCATATTTTATTCAAATACCTACAATTAAAACAAACAAAAATAAAAGCTGCAGGGAACTTATTACCTGCTACTTTACCACACAGTGTAGGTACAAGTACAAAATAATAGGAACACCTGAAATTTGGGAAATAATGGACAGTTAGTAGAGAACTTAGTGATGTTGCATTATTTCGATTCTCTCCGCTCTGTTGACGATTGGTTTTCATTATTTCTTTCATTTTAATGGTAGATCATAAAAAAATTATAATCCGAATCTAATACCTACATCTTTTTTATTTTTTAAATATCTTCGTGAAAAGTCTGAATAATCGGCGTGCGTGCATGAGAACAATTATGGATGTGGAAGAGGCAAAAGTAGTGAACAAGGACAGACTGGAGTGGCGTTCTATCGTCCCTGGCTACCCCTTTTTTCAAAAATAATATTTTTCCATAATATGTGTACTCAGGGAGGCCAGGAGGCCCAACTACAGACGGGAGCAACGTCATAGACACCCAGGCTTGAAAAATTTGGAGAAATGGCGTGATGGTTGTTTAGGTAGTAAAAAAAACTCGATTAAAAAAAATCTAGGAAGGTATATCAACATTGAACATTATAATATCTGATGCGTTATGCAAATAAAGTAAAGAAAGTGTCCTCTGCCCCAGGAGAAACAGATTTCGTCGAGATCAGGAGGTTTTTACGTCTAAAAATTTAAATCGTTCATCAATGTTGGAGATTGAAAAATTTGCGTTAAAGAGGAATAAATTTATAACTAACGGACGCAGGAAACTTGGTATCAACTGTCATCCGGCGAAGGCGTTTCGGCTGGCTGGGCTATATCAACACCGCTATTTACTACGTATTACGTATGCCTCCTTAACCATGCTTGCCTATTTTACAAGGCATCGGCAATACGTCGGCGTCGGCAGTTTGCATCAGAGCAGTTTGCATCGGACGTGGACCTGACTTGAGACGATGCACGGGAACTGGCGGCCGATCGGATGGCTTGGAGGCAGTTTGTGGAATGCATTTGCTAGGGAGCGGATATAAAATAAATATTATGGTAATTATTAAATGATGTCGAAAAAAGCGTGCTACCCTAATATTAAGTCAGGAAAATGGGGTAAATTGAAAATGGTGTTACTATATAGTATAATAATTGTTAGCATTGGTTTTAACATTTCAGAAAAAACGTTTCTCTGTGACACGAACAATAGCTACCTATGTCTTTGACGATAAAAATTATGTATTACTTTACGGAATCGCAGGACAGTGTTAGCGTGACAAAAAATGATCTGATAAAATCAGCGAAGCATTGATTTATTCAATTGTTACGTGGGTAGATATATTCTAGAAATATCAGAGGTTATGAAACAGAAAATTTGTTTTTAAAATCTAATAATAATTTTCTCAAAATAATTCGTGGAATTTCGTAAATTTCTCAAAAAAACTTTTTTGTCAACTGGTGTAGGTACACAGATAATATTATCGAAATTGGTAATTTTGGTTGCTGAATATTTCGCATGCTCAGAGAAATAATTTATAATTTTTATGAACTATAAGAATTTTCCAATTTTCCTACAACTGAAGTTATAACATTTATTTTATTCACATAAAATCAACATAGATTTGGACGGAATGAAATTATTAGGTATTGGAAATGTGGTTTATTTTTATTTTTTATGATGGGTATAAGTTTTCGTATTAGTGTATAAATTTTCAAACTGAGTAGGTAACCTACCTACTAAAAAATATTAAGCCTGCGCCGGCAAGACGCGGACCATGTGGGCGCAGACACTAATCTTAGGTCGGCAATTTATATTGAAAAGACATGAAAGTATGTATTTTTTTCAAGTTTATCTTTTATCATAATAAGCTCCGTGAGAATTACAAAAATTGTAATTCTCACGGAGCTTAATGCGCCTGCATGTTAATCATTTAAACGGGGCCTGAGATAATGATTCGCCGTCAGCTCTTTTATCAAACTAAAAATAATCATTAAAATCTTACATGACTTGAAATATTTTAGTTTTTCCAAAGAGGTTGAGCTATAATATTAATAATAATGTCTCTTTTAAAAAAAAAAATAATGTTAAACTTAAAATTTTAGATTTGAGAACATGAAGCAAAAATAACAATAAACACTATTTGTTTTGGTGATCCCTGTAATAAACCAAATCACAATATAGATTTCAATCTGATAAAAACCACGAACGAAATAATTATTTCTATGGATACATTATTTGTTAATGAGTCTAAATCTAAAATCAATACTTGGATAAATTTTCTTTTAATATTGTCATCATAGTTTTCAGTGTCTACGTACAACGTATCATTTGTAAATTATAACAGCATTTTATTTAAATAAATTTCGACTGTATGTAATATTTCAACACAACACTTTGAGTGAGAAGTTACTAACAGTGACCAAAATTTCATAATCAAAAATATTAATTTAAATAATATGTATAGTTTGTTATTAAAGGCATTTTTTTTTTAAACTTTAATATTTACGATGATCAAGGAAATGAAGATGGCGGGAGGGTTGGAGCCAGAGAAACCTTCTAGCAAATATGAACTCCTTGGAGCGAGTTGGCAACACCAGACACGAGAATATTTTGATAATTCTACTCTTCACGGAGTGCGATATATTGCTGAAAAGGGAAGACCATTTTGCGAAAGGTTTCTATTTTCCAAAATAATTTTTATGCCGATGATTCTTCTGTTCTTAAACTTAATATTTAAATTTAGGTACTACTTTAAAATTTCAAATAGACTGAAATAACTGTGCCAGAAAGCAGGAAACATGTTGGGGTGGAGCGGGATTTGAACTTACGGATTCTAATCGGAGTGACCATAGCCCGGTTTAGTGGTTCGTTCCCGGTTCAATTCAATTCTGTATTTGTCAATAATTTATGAATTTTAGGAATTTGAGGAATATTCTTGTATCATAATACTAAGACTTAAACATATAATTTATTATAGAACCGAACGCCAAATTCTAATCGGAGTGACCATAGCCCGGTTCAGTGGTTCGTTCCCGGTTCAATTCAATTCTGTATTTGTCAATAATTTATGAATTTCATGAATTTTAGGAATTTGAGGAATATTCTTGTATCATAATACTAAGACTTAAACATATAATTTATTATAGAACCGAACGCCAAATGTCAGGCAATCTGCATAGCAATTCGTATTTTGAAAATAATGTTAATAATAATTTTATGATTATTTAAAGTTACTACCCGTTTTCGTTTTAGATTTATGTGGTTTTGTTTCACATCAGTTGGCGCAGTTACTACATGTATTATTATTGTTAGTCTCTGGGAAAAATTTCAAACTAATCCGACCATTACAGGTATGTACAAAATAAAATCTTACTAATAATTACAATTCGCTCTTTTGGTTAATTTTTTAAATATTTTTGTATCTACTATACTACCGTAAAAGTACCAAGTTACCCCGCATGGAATATTTAAATTTGATATTTCATAAACAAAATGCTTTGCCCCTATGTCACAGGCTAAGAATATGGAATCTAGTCACACAGTCACAGGATTGGTCTTAGAGCAATAATTGTGGTATAGTCAATCCTCCAAGGTCCCTATATTTATTCAAAGTTTGTGGATTTCACCTATACACATCAACTATAAAATACATAAGAAAATATTGGTTTTATTTATTGAATAAGTAGTGTTATCAATATAACCTAGTATCTGTTCGGTTTCCTTTCTCTGAGAGAATTTCGGCAGCTATCGGATCCTATTGAATTATGTAATTGGTTCCTTTCCGATTTTTTATTTAAAAAAATTGATTGAAAAATAACAATATCATGGGATTTCATTTTTTATTTTTACGATGTCATATGAATTTTCTAGCGCGGTTTGAAATAGCGCTTTTTCAAATCGCTCGCAAAATCCTCCATTTGGCGCGCATGCGGTGTGACGTCACAGCAATATGGGCGCTCACTTCGTAATGAATTTCACGCCTTTCATGGTGGACGGGTATGACGTCATTAGCCAATAACGGGCGTTAAAAGTCACTCGTTATTTTGTGTTTTTAAAACATAAACTTATAAATGAAAACAACATTTTTGTACATTGTGTTTTACATCGTTGGAATTCTAAAAATATACTTTAAATATTTATAACGTTTTCAAGGATATTCATGCTATCGGGAAGAACCCTATTACATTACATCTCGGAGACTTCAGGAGCCCACAAACACTTATTTTTACTGATTGGCAGGTTTAGACACGGATTTCCACAATTGGGATGTCCTCTTTCCCTCCATTACCGTGTGTGATCAGCAGCCAAACAGCATGGAATACGTCGATGTCTTTATCAACAAGTAAGTATAACTGCTAGGTATATAGTCAACATTACAGACGTTCATTAAAATACAGTGGAAAGAATATAAAATACGCTCGTTTTATTTAAATTTAGAACGTGGCCGGATGTTAGTTACGAAGATAGGATAAAGTATGTGGAGTTTCTGCACTTCCTATCTACCATGAGTTATACCAGCATCAGGGAGGATGGAGCGAGGTTCGCAGGGGACCCTAAACTGGCGGCTATTGGAGACGACCTGAGAGATACTGTGTTTTCAGTAAGCAAACCCTTATAATGTCCTTATTCTTGTGTCACTTAATCATACCTATTCTGACAATCTGACATGCGTATTGTTGGATTTAAAAATATAAAAACCTGAAGTTTGATTAGAAACGACACTCTCAGCTAGTAAAGAATTAAGCTCACATATTCTTTTTTTTATATATAGACCAGTCAATATAAATATGTTTGTATCGAGTAGGTTGCATTGATTGCAATACAACTTGTTTCCTGCTTTCTGGCACAGTTATTTCTGACCATTTGAAAGCGGCTCCAAAATTGAAATATTTGAGTACCTATATCATAAGAACTCAAATGCTTTTTTTTCAATGAAAAAAAGTAAAATTAAAATACATGGGGACTTATTTAAAAACTTAGTTTAACGTTACAACATATATATAGAATATAGCAAAAGTTTAACGTTGGTACAAAAAAGTTGTTTCTTGTAAGCCAAACAATATTATATAATATTATGTTTATAATTTATTAAATGTTGATATTTTTTCGTTTATATTTTTTTATCGCAGTTACAGTAGTTCTTTTTTTTCTTTTTTTGTATAACTTGAATTATCAAGTGTTATCAATGTGATTGGGAAATTATTTCAGGTTGTGATGCGCTGTGAAGATTTTCTGTTCGATTGCATTTTCAAGACCGAAAACGAAGATTGCTGCGAAATATTCCTTCCCATGTTTACTGAAATCGGTTTCTGCTATGCTTTCAACTCCCGCCATATTGAGAAAAATTGGCCCTGGTCAGTATATGTACATATCACAACTATTGAAATTTACATCGGTTCAAATACATCTGTACCCAACAATGTTTGTGATGTTTTTGTTTTCAGGTTACAGCGGAAACTTGACCCGTACCTAGAACAGTACATTCACGAAACCGATACAAAGTGGTCCTTCATATTCGATTCAAGCCAGAAAAATATTACAAACGTAAGTTATTAGTACACATACTGCTTCAAAAGCAGCTCATGTAAGCATCATTACATATATTTGTTATTTATTATGTATTACATGACATGGTAAACAGAAATTCATTACAAATCATTCGCCTTGAACAATTTATGACAAACTTATATTTAATTTATGTTTTTTTTTCATTAGTTACACCGTTTGAATAAATGTCACCCCCAGCACGTGTGGGTGTGACATTTATGAATGTGTCTGTCTGTCCGCAGGTGTATATCCACTCTACTGACGAGATGCCGGGGATGGATACGCACCCGCAGCACGTGTGGGACAGGAGGGTGGAGAAGATATCCTTCTCCGTGAAGCAGACCTACACCACACCAGACGCCCGACAGCTTTCTATTAAGTACCTACCCATGCGCTTAATTATTATTTCCCGTACCTAAATTTACATAACATTTTCTTATATCCGTATCTAGGTAGGTACCTTAAAGCTTAACACGACGGCATATATCTATATTGAACAAGCTTTGATCGAAAATTTACAGTTAAGCTTGTAAGGTCATGCGTTTTAGTCTAAATTCATCTTTCAATTCCAATAATTAATAAAACTCTAATTAAAACGCACGGTTTAATGCGTTAAAACTTTGAACGCATGGTTTAATGCGTTTATACTTTAAACTGTTCAATTTCTTCCTTGTCGTTATGTTTATCGCGGAATATTTGGAACACGTGGCTATGAAAAAAAAAATTATTATCTGTATTTTTTGTCTTTCAGGCAGAGGCGCTGTGTTTTTGCAGACGAAAAGAAGTTAATAACAGATCATATTTACACATATACAGCGTGTACTCGCCAGTGTAGGATGCAGTTATCTCGACAGTACTGCGGTTGTGTTCCACATTTCTATCCCAAAATAGGTGAGAAATAAAAATAGTTAAGGCCCACTAAATAGAGTATTTCAGTTTTGAGTGTTGCTGAGGTAAGGGCTGACGATAGGAGCTGCAACGTGCTCCGAAACGTCGACCACAAACACGGCATAACAACCCAGAGGAACAATCTGTACAGGTATATTCTATCTCTACATAATCTTGTTGACTGCGCTACTTAAAACTGAATCCTCAAATGTATTTCAGCTACCGTCATTCATTTATCAAAAAGTAATTTAAAATTTCGACCCCACGGAAATGACTTGCGTCAGATATGACAGAAACCGATTTGCGTGTATGCAATATACCTACAAAACGTACATGTTTCTGTTCAGACAAGTTCCGGTACTGTACCCTCCGAGAGCTGCGGTGCCTGGCGGAGTATGCGGAGAAGATCACGGACATTGACCGGTGCGACTGTGACCTCGGCTGCGCCAACACGGTGTATGAAGTGGAAAAACTTACCGAACAGGAGTAAGGTGTTTCTTATAATAGTTATCTGAAGTGTCACTAAGTTAGTACAAAGTTGTTTCACTTTTCTGAGTTTGTAGGTAGTAGGTACCTACATGTAGTTTTAGAAACTAACCTTCAACTTCACAAACCTAGCATTGTTTATGCATTGATAATTTATTCAACGGATTATGGAAATGTGGCAAAAAGTTTTAATTTATATCATTTTGTTTGTTTATTAATTTCATGATAACGAGGATCATCACTAAAATTTGAATCGAATTCGCAGATTCACCTCAATTTTAATATTTTTGCAATTATATTTTTTCTCCGCCTCATTTCAGTGTAAGCTCTGGATTGGATAACTACCTTCCCTTAGAGACGGAGTTTGTATCGTGGCCCATGGTGAGGTATAAGAGGGAGGTCCTGTTCGGATGGGTTGATCTTCTTGGTAAATATTGTTTTCTAAAATCTCTCGTAATAACTATTTTAAAAACAATAAATTAGCGGATCGCGATGCTCAGCAGCATTGATCAAAATCAGAAATGGACTTGGTTAATTGTGTCAAAAAGCAAAATCTTTTTAGACTAATCCATCCTGAAACAAAGATTTAAAACTTTTTGTAAGTAACTGAAAAACCATTTAGTAGAGTCGCGAACTACTGCCTACTTCCTTCACATACTCGTAGCATCCTTTTGTGTCGTTTTGTGTTTAGGGGGGGCGCGCGCCCTCCGCCAGCCTGCGCGGCGCGCGCGCCGTGCTGGCGGCCGCGCGGCCCGCCGCCGCCGCCGCCGCCGGCCCCGCGCCGCCGCCCCCGCTGCGCTTCGTCAGGGAGGCGCCCCCGCCGCAGTACACCCCGCCACCGCACTACACACAGACCTACCTGCCCTGAACGTGCAATATTATTATCAACTGGGTTCAAGTCATACGGATGTAAGAAGTGCATCATTTTTTTCACATTTATATATCTTTTGCCATGGTAAAATTTAATCCTGTAAAAAATTAAAAGAAAGCAATACAGTTTTGTGTTGGTTGTTTTTTAAGGGGACAAAAATATTATTATTGTGAGTTTGCAAATTAGATTTTTTTTGTGTCTTGGTTGTAAAAATAAATCCTTAATAAAATTTCATTGTATTTCAAAAGCTGTTTTATTCAATAATATTGACTAACTAACTAACCATCACGCCATTTCCCCGACGGTGTAGCCAGAGAGGATAGAACGTCTTACTACTCTGTCCTGGTACACTTCCCTTGCTTCCTCCACATTCATACATCTTCTTGTGCACGCTCGTCGTTTATTCCGACTTTTCAAAAGACTACATTCAAGTATTTTTTGTTGACAACAGATATATTACGGTATTCTGAATATAGTTAAAAAAAACTACTAGGTACTTCTACTACTATTTCCCCTTATCTGCACTTAATGGTGAACTTCCTACTTCGAGAATATTTTTCATTTTTAAAATCGAAATATGGGAGTATTTTGGTATTGTACCTAATACTCCTTTCATCATCATCATCACCATACAAATCCGCTCTCTATTTGGAGCATATGGATTCCACAAACTGCCTCCAAGCTAAGCGTTCGGTCGCCAGTTCCCGCGCCTATAATGAGGTATAGTCTTTCTACATTTTCCATGATATACGTAGACATATTACTGTGGAGACTTATTGAAATAGAAAACTAGATTCACAGGAAATTGTAATGTTAAAAAACTTTATTAAATATAATCTTATCTTAATATAACTATCAAATAAGGTATAACAATAAAATTGACATTTAAAGAATAATACACGTTTCCAAACACTCCGATTGAAAGAAATATGCACTAAAGGTAGATAAAAAGATAATGATTTGAATTATATACATTAATATGATACAAATGGTAAAATATTGTCCAGCAAAATTAGAAATATCTAAATAAGGCACATACAGCGATAAGAAATACATTATGATAATAAATATCATTTTATTTTACTACGAGTCCTAAGCGAGAACCCTGCGGTACCCCAGACTGTAGTTCCAGTTAGTTCCCGTCCACTGAGCGGTCCTCTCCGCGGCGTGCGGCACCAGCGTGGCGCCCCCCCGGCACCACCCGCCCCCGCCGCCCACGGTGCGGTGCCAAACGACAGAATCAACCCCCGCCTCCGCCCCGGAGCCCCGTCAGTGGTCGGTGGCGTTAGGGTTGGTGTAGCTGAAGCCCCTGAACTGAGCCTGGTCCATACTGCGAAGGATGTTGTTCTCCACCGGGGTCAGGCGAGCTCGTTCTCCAGTGAAGGCCTTGTCGAAGTACTGCGTGTCCAGGGGATGTCTCTGGATAATTAAAAAAAAAGGCGATTCAAAAAGATGTTGTCATGTTTTATTTTTCATTGATTTTAAATCTGAATATCACCAAGAAGGAATACGAGATTCAGTACCTACATTAAAAATTTTAGAAGATTCAACATATAAAAGTTTAAAAAAAAGGTATTTTCGTCACATAAATATTAATTTTCATCCATAGTTTTCAATTACATATTCGCCCTAAGAAAAAAAAAAGACGGATTTAAGTGAAACGCTCGCTCTCCCTCTTGCGCACGGAGTGACTTTTCAGCCGGAATTAAAAATTACCAAGTTTAATTATTTAACCAATAAATAATCACCAATTTCATCTTTGATTTTTTTTTTAAATTAGCGAATAAGAAAAAATCTTGACTAAGCGATAAAAATAAAATCAACATTATACCCATATTGTATATAAAGACAAATAGATCATAGTTATTATAGTAGTTTGTACTCTACAACCAGTCTAGAATGTTCTAGATTTTTTTAATGATAACAATTTTTACAATATTATTTTTCCAAATGTCACAAGGGTTTTCTTACATCGCATCGATACACTACGATTCTTTGTTTTGGCTCACCAAAAAGCGACAAGAAACAGAATTTTATGTTTAGTAAATAATTGATTGAAGCTTTATTTAAGAAATGTATTTTCTTACCACTTGTGGTCTAAATGGAGGCTGTAATTGTCTCCGTTCTAGTTTATCCCAATGTGTTGGCCTGAAGAAGTTCTGATCGCAGATGTCTCCGTGGATACATTCACTTCCTCCCAGTCTTGTGCTAGCTTGCTTGTCCAACAACTGAAAATAGATAATAGTTTTTTTTTATTTTCAGATTAATTTTTGAACGAACGCATCCCATTTTGTATACATTTTTATGCGTTGGTGCAGTTTTACTGAGATTTTGAGTATGTAATACATAATATGTAAGGCTTTTTAGTGTTAATTTTTATCTGATCGAAAGAAGTAAGGTTCTATGAAACTCCCCTTAGACATATCGTTGGAGACATTAAAACATTGCAATGCTATGTTGAAGTAGTTATAGGCACATAATACTGAATTAATACGAAAAATAATACCATATTTAATATTTGTAGAGCTTCTTGCGAGAGGAATCGTGGGTAACTGGGTAGTTCGTTGCAAATGGACCAGAACAATTCATCTTCATCACAGCCGCTGAACGGACTCTGACCAATCAGCATCTCGTAAAGCAGAACTCCAAACGACCACCAATCTACGGTCTGGTTATACTTCTGTCCCTTTATTATCTGAAACATAAACACGAATTAAATTAAATTCAGGGAGGTTTTTAGCGAATTCAGTTAATGTTTTGCTTATCGTAATAATGCATTAGTAAAACGTCAGTTTGAAAGCAAAGATGCTGGTATGGTAGAAAAAGGTATTATTCGACTGTGTAATCATCAAGACAGTCAGTGTCTAAAGTTATCACAAAAGAGCTCGAACGCATGAAGATTTAGCAAGAATGTAATTAAATGAGCATTTTCAAAGAACTCATTAATAAGTCACATAGGTAAAAAAGAAACATGCGAAATTAACAGGCTGCAAACATAAAATAAACAGTTACTTCAGTGAACAATAAAATACGTTAATGTGCAGGGATTTTGATATTGAGCCAACTTCGGGATAAAATAAGAATCAAGAAGAGAAAGGTTAAACACATCAGCAACAACTAGATTCTATAAACATTGCTCGTCAGCTTACAGAATTATGCACTAAGCAATCGCAATGAAAATTTAAATAAACATTTTGAAGATGTAGAATAATATTTTTGTATGCAGAAGAAAACAAACCTCAGGAGCCATATAATCGGGGGTCCCGCAGAAGGTATCAGCCGTCTTGTCGAGGTATATCTGAAGTTTGCACATTCCGAAATCAGCTATTCTCACGTGACCCTCAAAGTCTAATAATATGTTATCCAACTTGAGGTCCCTAAAAATTACACATTTTAAATTACTACAAAATTATCAACAACATTAAGTGACGTAAAAAAACGGGTAACGCTCCGTTTACATAAGAATTTTGTCGTCATGGTGATTAATCTTTGATCTCCAATAATAGTTTGTAGTGTAAACATAATAATATGAAGACGTGCAGTGAAAGCACCACCCTTTCCCTAGACTGTTTTAAAGACTATTGAGTCTTTTTTTACAGTCCAGCACAACTCTACCGATTTTTTAAAGCTAATCCGCGAAATTTAATAGATTCAGTTTTAACTGGAAAAAGCGGAAGAAAAGAAGGTTAAATACGCGACCAAATGCTTTCATTGCCCCTATCACTGTCTCGGCTCTAAGATTGTCATAAACACATTCGCCCGTGCAGTCGTGCCCGATAAAGTCGTGCAGTTTATTCCTTTAGAAGTTTATAAACGAAAGATTAGATAAACTCAAAAAAATGGCGTGGTTTCACTGTTTCGCCCGCGATAAACCCGCCAACACTTTGCTCCCATGTAAACGAAACTCAACTGAAAATATTTTTTTGTAAGAAATTAACTGCAGCGTGCGCCATTTTAGTAAGCTAAAAATATTATGTACGACTAGGTAGTGTTTTTTTATGATTAAGGGGTGTCGAAAATCCCTCAGGTCCCCGGGGCTCAATGAAGGTATTTATTTATAATATTGATTATTGAGAGTTGTCGGCATTCTGGGCATCCATTGTATTTTACATGACATGTTACATTACGTACCGGTAGACGATGCCCTTCTTGTGAAGGAACTTGAGGCCAGAGACGATCTCCGCGGCGTAGAAGCGCGCCCGCGCCTCGGGGAAGCGCCCCGTCTGCTGGATGTGGAACATCAGGTCACCGCCGTTCAGGTACTCCATCACGAAGAACAGGTGGGACTGTGGATTCAAACATACAACTTGTAGATATCGTTGGGTAAATGCAAGTAACTAGGCTAAATGATTCCAAATATAACTT
>JAGVSP010004427.1:0-16211 GCA_022494985.1 Micrasema minimum
ATCAATTTTTTTCATGACCAGGATATAGTTATTTTGTATGTTGAATTTTAAATACTTTGTTTTATAGGTTTGTTATTTAGTTCGTCGGCATTAGCACTGAAAAAGAAATGGCAAAATATCATTCAAAGAAGTCATTTTTTTCATTATATCATCATCATACATATTCCGCTCCTATGTTGGGCATATGACGTAAATAGAATTTCAGGTAAATAGAAAAACATTGCAATGCAGTTGAAATGCGATCTCTCAGGCGAATGTGTGGTAAAACGTATGTATGATAGGTGCACTAATGGTTAAAATTAGAGCAGAATGCAAGGCTGAGATAAGCATTATCGACAAAATTAAGAAAGGTCTTTTTACGTTGGTTCGAAACCACAATACAAATCAGAACTAGTATTTTTGAGTAGTACATTTTCTCAGTTTTCGACAAATCATCCCTGAAAACTATTTTAAGAAAACACTGGTTTACGTATCAACAAAATTCATTGTGTTTACTCACTAATACTAGAGGAAAACAAGGCAAATATAGAATATATGGTTGACTAAATTTCTTGAATTGAACGAGTGTAAGCTGCCAGAGCTGAGTCAATTAAAACTTTAAACCCCAGACGGAGCTTTGCGAACATTGCCAAGTCTTCTATTTCGGAGTCCCCAAGGGTACCTTCTACATACAGTTGGCCTACACCTTCATGTCACGCGGGGAAAAACAATACTTAACAATACTATACAATACATGAAATCTATTTGGGAAAAATACATTTGCTTGAACGTGTAGGATTACAGCTGTACAGAGGCAGGTGTAAAAATTCCTCACCAATGAGGTGGATATCAAATGTGCTTCAAATAATAATTGCTGGTTTGTATAAAATTACGATTAGACCAGTCAATATAAATATGTTTGTATGGAGTACGTTGCATTAATTGCACTCCACATTCCGAAGCTCCACTCCCAACTCACTCAAGACTCGAGTGTTCAACCAATGCATTCTGCCCGTCCTTACTTATGCGCGGAAACAGTGACTCTGACCAAGCGACCCACCCTCCCGTAAGTTGCAAGTTGCACAGAGGAGCATGAAGAGAATTATGCTTGAAATAACATTAAGAGACCGAAAAAGGAACGATTGGATCCGACGCCAGACAAAGGTCTGCGACGTGGTAGAGTGAATAATAAAAGAAGCCAATAGAGGTTGAAGTGGAAATGGGTCGGTCACATAGCCAGAATGACGGACGACAGATGGACGAAACGCGTTCTGGTGTGGAGACCGAGAAATCAGAGGCCTCTCAAGGAGGTCCACCGATGAGATGGGTGGACATCAGGAAGTCTGCTGGAAGACAGTGGATGGTGGCGACGCAGGATCGGGAGGAGTGGAGACGGCAGGGGGAGGCCTATGTCCAGCAGTGGACCTCAACGGGCTGAAGTGATGATAAAAGATAAATACTTGAAGACATTATTGACAATAAATGATCCGTAATTTCTAATTAACAAATCAACAATATTACATTTTAAGGGTGAAGGAAAAAATAACAGGTGATTTTGTGCATAGCTTTTAAAACGAAAAAAACAATAATAATTATAATTTTCGGAAAAAAATTAAATATTGCATAATATTGCATAATAGGGGGTCAACATGAAACATTTATTTACACACGATTCTTATATTAATATTTCATGTGTGATACTTCAGACTGGAGCTGATTGAAATGGCTTCGTTTTAGAAGGCGCATTAGTAAATGTTAATCCCTCTGTTGTCTGTTCTCTTTTGTATATTTATTTATTACTATCATGTCGAGAAAGTAATTCTCGTTTTATATACAAAAAACTCTTAACAAAGCTCTATTTATTTTATAGTATTTTTCATCTTAAAACTTTTTTTTAATCTATCTGTGGAAGCTCAAAATAATTTTCCTCTTTTTTTGAACTATGGTCAGTAGATTTTTTATCTGTATCCGTTCACATACATATTATGTATTGTCAACGTGCTAGTATTACATTTACGTAAACGTAAGATTTTCGAAGGGTAAAACACATAAATCAATTTGAATGTGAGTTTAGCCATGTTTTCCGTAATATGTTATTATTACACAGTTCAAATCAATAAAAAGGTGTAAATATATCAGGTGCTTGAACTGTTCGATGATTTTACTATTTCAATGATCAGAATTAATAACGTATTAGGTGTACTTAGTAAAAATAAACATACGTCCGCACTCGCACGAAGAAAAGTAATTACGTACGTTTCTCTATGACAATAGTGCATTATGAATGTCTGGCAAGGGTGCCGCTGCCGGAGCGACCCACTGCAGTTGGCAGTGAGACTGAATGCATTTCAAGTCCAGGGGCGATCGTTACTAGCTCACTCGGTTCACGATACTATTACTACTCCCGCTCTACTTAAGTCAAAGGTTCTCTACACTACCGACTGTCTGTCATTATTATTGCGATGTAATATGCCAACATAATAATTCAACTAACATTCACAGCGCACCGGAAAAGTAGCCATAATGAATCAAAGCATAGCCGTATATAAATAAGATATAAATTATTTATAAATATCTGGCACAACTTGTTGAAATGCAAGATGATCGATTATCCCCACCGCGAGTGTTGAAAATGTTATGAACTGATGGTAAAAATTATCGCTAAATTACGCAAATTATGAACAAAGTATAAATAAGAATTATCAATGTAAACCTTGAATAGATTGTTTATAAAATCGTAAACATTTTAATTAAACGCTTTTACGAAAGTATTGCTTATTTTCCAGTGATCGAAATAATGCAGTAATGAAAGATAAACGTCATAGCAAGTCAAAAAGTCAAAAATTTTCTGTAAATAAAGCTGAAAACGTATGTGATAAAGTACAAAGGAATCGTCAAAATGAAAATACTACGGAAATATTTCATGACAAGGAAAAATTATGATCAAATCGTCGCGCGTCGGTAGTAGCCTTAAGCCCGCTATATACGGGACAGTTTTCTGCGCAGTTTTCTATGCAGTCTGAAAACGGTCCCGTATACAACGAAAACTGTTTAAAAAACTGCGTGCTTATGTCAGATTTAAGCTGACATGACAGTTAATGTTTTTTTAAGTAAACGTTTAAGTAGACATTGGTTTATTGTATGCTTTTAAATACGTAAAAAAACAATAACATATTTACATTATTAGCTAAATATACAATTTCCTGAGAGCAAACATACGATAATAACTTACAATCGCGTTTCAAAAATACACATATTTAGCGTGTCTTTTGGCAGAAGTTTGACAGACTGCACAGTTTTCTGAACAAGAAACTGTGTAGTTTTCTGAACAAGAAACTGTCCCGTATACAGCGGGCATTAGATGGAGTTTCTATTCTATTTTTTAAATGGCAAAGCCCTTAAATAGAGTATGCATGGCTATATAAAATAGTCACTGCACTTGGTCTACCAATGCAGTGCACCTGCAGGGCTCTATGCACCAATGGGTGCGGATAAGGGAAAGTGGTGGTGTCCAAGTAAATGTAGAATTTGCTTTCAATTCTACACATAAAGTCATAATAATATGGCCATTGGCCATGTTTCACCCTCGGAACTGAATTGAAATGGCTTCGTTTTAGAAGGCGCATTAGTAAATGTTAATCCCTCTGTTGTCTGTTCTCTTTTGTATATTTATTTATTACTATCATGTCGAGAAAGTAATTCTCGTTTTATATACAAAAAACTCTTAACAAAGCTCTATTTATTTTATAGTATTTTTCATCTTAAAACTTTTTTTAATCTATCTGTGGAAGCTCAAAATAATTTTCCTCTTTTTTTGAACTATGGTCAGTAGATTTTTTATCTGTATCCGTTCACATACATATTATGTATTGTCAACGTGCTAGTATTACATTTACGTAAACGTAAGATTTTCGAAGGGTAAAAAACACATAAATCAATTTGAATGTGAGTTTAGCCATGTTTTCCGTAATATGTTATTATTACACAGTTCAAATCAATAAAAAGGTGTAAATATATCAGGTGCTTGAACTGTTCGATGATTTTACTATTTCAATGATCAGAATTAATAACGTATTAGGTGTACTTAGTAAATAAACATACGTCCGCACTCGCACGAAGAAAAGTAATTACGTACGTTTCTCTATGACAATAGTGCATTATGAATGTCTGGCAAGGGTGCCGCTGCCGGAGCGACCCACTGCAGTTGGCAGTGAGACTGAATGCATTTCAAGTCCAGGGGCGATCGTTACTAGCTCACTCGGTTCACGATACTATTACTACTCCCGCTCTACTTAAGTCAAAGGTTCTCTACACTACCGACTGTCATAATTATTGCGATGTAATATGCCAACATAATAATTCAACTAACATTCACAGCGCACCGGAAAAGTAGCCATAATGAATCAAAGCATAGCCGTATATAAATAAGATATAAATTATTTATAAATATCTGGCACAACTTGTTGAAATGCAAGATGATCGATTATCCCCACCGCGAGTGTTGAAAATGTTATGAACTGATGGTAAAAATTATCGCTAAATTACGCAAATTATGAACAAAGTATAAATAAGAATTATCAATGTAAACCTTGAATAGATTGTTTATAAAATCGTAACATTTTAATTAAACGCTTTTACGAAAGTATTGCTTATTTTCCAGTGATCGAAATAATGCAGTAATGAAAGATAAACGTCATAGCAAGTCAAAAAGTCAAAAATTTTCTGTAAATAAAGCTGAAAACGTATGTGATAAAGTACAAAGGAATCGTCAAAATGAAAATACTACGGAAATATTTCATGACAAGGAAAAATTATGATCAAATCGTCGCGCGTCGGTAGTAGCCTTAAGCCCGCTATATACGGGACAGTTTTCTGCGCAGTTTTCTATGCAGTCTGAAAACGGTCCCGTATACAACGAAAACTGTTTAAAAAACTGCGTGCTTATGTCAGATTTAAGCTGACATGACAGTTAATGTTTTTTTTAAGTAAACGTTTAAGTAGACATTGGTTTATTGTATGCTTTTAAATACGTAAAAAAACAATAACATATTTACATTATTAGCTAAATATACAATTTCCTGAGAGCAAACATACGATAATAACTTACAATCGCGTTTCAAAAATACACATATTTAGCGTGTCTTTTGACAGAAGTTTGACAGACTGCACAGTTTTCTGAACAAGAAACTGTGTAGTTTTCTGAACAAGAAACTGTCCCGTATACAGCGGGCATTAGATGGAGTTTCTATTCTATTTTTTAAATGGCAAAGCCTTAAAATAGAGTATGCATGGCTATATAAAATAGCCACTGCACTTGGTCTACCAATGCAGTGCTCTATGCACCAATGGGTGCGAATAAGGGAAAGTAGTAATAGTAGTATACAACAGTGACGTTGGCGTTGCTGGATACCGCTCCACGGTCTGGTTCAATATTTAAGATTTGCATGTTGGATATTTGATGTACGATGTATGAAGTTATGTAGCTAAGTAATAACATTTATCACGTGAAGTTAGTTTGTTTGTACAAAACACGAAGTGAAAAAATGCTACGTATTCGAGTTTCTGAATTGAATTAGCATACGAAAGAAAATTCATTATTTATCCACTGTTTATTCTGAAGGTTGATTGATTTTATGAATAAAAATGGCACCTAAACATTTTCTGATAAAACCGGAAAAAATAACTTACAAACGCGTCTTACAAACGAATAATTATTATTTTTGACCTGTGATTGATAATAAAATTCATTAATTTATGTAAAAGCGTAATATAGAATCTATGATAAAACAGTAGATTAATTTATTTATGATGCATCCGGTTTATCTCGTTTTTTTTTTTTTAAATTTATTATGGTATCTATTTCAATAGTTAACTGAAAAAAATATATATAAAACTTTGAAACAATAAATTTGTGAAATAAAAGTACATAATTTTAATATTAACACCTAAAATTTTGAGGTAATACAGATATTATGATAAATTTGGAGTGGAAACAAAATGTACAATAGATAACAGGTATTTTTTATTGTTAGCAAGAATATCTCTGACGTTAAGTTTTTATGATTAGAAAAAGTAAATTTTTTGGATAAGATGAGGTAAAGTTAAGAAAATAATCATTATGATGGTACTTATATTTATATACATACCTATCAATAAAATCGGCTTTTATAAAAATACCTACAGATTATACCAGATATTTTGTTATCAATTTAATTAAAGACGAAATAAGTAGTGAGACAAACAGATAAAGAAAATTGAAGATAAGGTTGGCTATTTTATTTTCGAGTACAAAAAATGACATAACAAACATATCAGATGATCATAGACAGAATGACCCCAATGATATTGAAATGTTAAAATATTTAAAGACACCGATTTTTAAAATACATATTTCAAAATATAATACGGGTTGAATTGTTACTAGTTGTAGACGTCTTTATGTCTGTCGAGTTACTATGTAGATCAAATTTGTATAAAAAATGAAATACGAATTTTTTTAAAATAAATTTTATAATTAAGTACCCAAAGAAAAATCTATAAAATCTATTGGCGATCACGCCAAATCAACGCAGTGTAATATTTAAATGATTAGGACGAAGACCTTATGAATCGATCAATATTACTAAATACTAAACCTGAAGCATTCAAATCTGGTAAATATTGGATTAATATCACAAAAATACCAACGCTATACACAGGTATTATACATTCTTTAAAGAAATTAAGCAATCCGGATTCCGTATTATAGACATTTTAAATTTTTCATTTCCAATTTATGTTTGGTATAAAGCATACAATTAAAAACCTCAATTCACCGAGAGAAAACGACCTTTCCTTAAATAAAACACCGATTATTATTACACAACAGTAGAAGTGTATATTTCATCAATATTCCCCATAACAGTATATCGTGACATCGTTAAACAAAAAAAGCATCATACTTAAATATATGTTCGGAAAGAATAATGATATAAATAGAAATGGTGTAGTTTATTTGTTTTTCACACAAAATCATCATCATCATCATCGAAGCAATGTTTAAATAGTGAACTTCCGATGTTAAAAAATGGTAATGTAGGTATTGAAGAAATAATAAATGTATCGAATGAGTGTGAAGTTAACAAACATGTTAATTTAAAAGTGATAAATAATAATTAAATGTATAATGACTATAAATTCAAATAAATTTAAAAAGCGTTCAAGAAAAGTCGCTCATATAAAATTCTTGTTTATATTACTGATTCATGATGCATGCAGATTTTTTAAACTAATTGAATGAAAGTCTGCGAGATGAAAAGTCAACAAAAGATTTCCCGCACAGCTGCATTTTGTGATGTCATTTAACATGGCAACTTTAGCCGGTTCTTTGTTCGCGATACACCATTACACGTTATCTCACAATGGGATAAGACATTTCCTTTGACTCCACATCTTGATACAATTACTTCAAAAAACTTATATATAAGCGACAGTTGCAAGTGCAGTGCAACGACCGGAATAGATAAGGTGTAATAGAGGGATAATAATGCATTTTGATATTTAAGTCCCGCAGTGGAGTGAAATAACATGACTAAACATGCTACAGCTATAGAGGACGTCATAATTGAACTTTGGTCACGCAGTTTTATACGTGCTTCTGTTCAAACTTGGAAATTATATTTGTGATGGTCGCAAATGAGTCGTGTATTTGCTTCACCGGTCACATCATAACGAACATTTATAAATTTTTAAAAAAAACACATTGAAGGCAGCCGATGGTCTTCGAAAGACGATGGTAGTGAGGAATGTTGAAAAGAGCTAATTTTGTGCAAACTGTATCTATGTACCTACTAATGCAGGATTTGCGTTATCTGGTTCTATCACACTCTTCAGGTCGAGACATTCTAATAGAATAACATAATGTTTCAAACAAATGATAGCCAAGTAGCCAAAAATATCGTTTCCTATCGTTTAAGAACCTTCGTGAACTTTATGACAAAATGTAGGGCTTCAAAAACAATTATTAAGAATGCACCAAATATTAGGATCACTGTCAAATTTAAGAATATAAGATGTATCATGTATTGACAAGTAGATTGAACTACACGATAACTAAAGAGTAAACAATACAATACACATAAATTAATATATTTATATTACTTTTTGCTGTCGTCCATTTTACGATTAGGATTGATGTTTTCTCATTTCTGAATGCAATTTACATTTGTTTTTATCTTAAATTTAACATATTTATTTATCGATGATTTACTTATTCATGATTTGTCATTTCTCAGTGCTAAATGTTTAAAGCAATTTACATTTAATTTATTTTGAATTTAACTTATTTATTTTTAATTTTATTTATTCATCTAAACTCAAATTTATATGGCAAATTTTAGTTTATTGATTTCAAATTTTATGTATTTATTATAAATTAAAAATTTTACAGCAATTGACATTTTAATTATTTTAAATTTTACTTATTTATTTTAAATTAAAATATTTATGGCAATCCACATTTTATTTATTTTCAATTTAACTTATGCATTTTAAACATTACTTGTTTATTTTTAATAAAAAATTTAAAATTAATTTATTTTAAATTTCACTTATCTAAGTATTTTAGATTTAAATTTTTGAAGCAATTTATGTTTAATTTATTTTGGATTTTACTTATTTATTTTTAATTTAAATTTTTATAGCATTTCACGTTTTATTTATTTTAAATTTCACAAATATTTAATATGTTATACCAGAATGTGTTGTTACCTATTTTTTAATTTTTTTTTTTTTCTTATTATTTACAATATTTGAATTATGTAATGTAAAAAGCCTTTGGGCGTGGATATTATTAAAATAAATAAATAAATAAATAAATTAGGTTACAATACAATGTGACCTAACTTTAGTTTACTGTTAACTTACTCATCTAAAATTTTATAATGTTAATAAAGTGTACGCTGTTAAGTTGGAGGATCACACAATTTTTTC
The DNA here is from genome assembly GCA_022494985.1 of Micrasema minimum. NCBI lineage: Eukaryota > Metazoa > Arthropoda > Insecta > Trichoptera > Brachycentridae > Micrasema > Micrasema minimum. The sequence continues at coordinate 8,950 of JAGVSP010004427.1, forward strand.
CCTATTCATGTTAGCAGTTTTTTCTGCAAGATAATTTACATTAAATGAATACTAAGTATCAATGAATATGCAAATAAGCTAGTATGCACTACAAAAGCTATGTTTAAACATATAATATACCTCCAGTAAGTATGCAAGTTCAATCAAAATGTTGAAGGTAATAAAAAATCAGGCAATTTTAATTTGCGAAAATTGAATATGCTTGGTTTTGCAAACAGATGACCAAATTAAATTCGCCACAGGCCACAGGTGACATCGTGATCGTGACAGGTGAGGTTTTGTGTGAATACAGACGGAGTAGACAGTATATACCACGAACTGTCCTCGTACTAATAGCCTCAGGGGAATTGTGCCGCACTCTTTCCCAAACCTGGTTAGAGCCTTTGTCAAGAAATTCGGGCAAAAAGAAAATTCTAAAAGGAAAACTTTGATCCTTATTGTGCAACAGGTACATTAGAAGTCATTCAACTCCAGCGGGTTGGATTTGACTCGGCTCCAAATAAAATTTTAACAAAATATTTTGTTACATAGCTACTGAATCTTTTTATCGAAGCTATTATAAGTCGTTTAGATTGGCTGCGGTGAAATTTACTGATCGCAATAAAACAATGACATAAACGTATATAATATCATTTCCGTGATAAACAATGAAAATTCCGTGGCACAAGTGTACAGTGCATATTGAACCAGCATGATAAAACAAACATCCGATTGATAAAGAAAGCTCATTTTAACGAAAAGATACTAAAAACGGTGCTAATCCCGAGAAAAATTCACAAAACCAAAACACTAGCAAGCTATTGCCAATTTAGTGCTAATCTGGAAATCTTTCAGTTTCGTACAAATCCGATTTTAAAGTATGGATTATCATATTCACCTGGGCTGTTTTGTTGTAACGGCTGAGCACTGTTTGATTATTATTATCTAATTCTGTTGACGTTTGATTCACGGTCACTGAAATCTTGACAGCTTGATAATACTATTATGCCAACTGGCGCGATACGCTATACCTCACAAGCAGTCAGACACAAACTAAACACTAAACTGGCGCGAGTGGCGAGCGGAGCAGCGATCAGTAGCGAACTCGGAAACTGTTTCATATTTCCCAACTGCCTACCGGTGTGGTTGGCATGGCGGTGGAGTAATCGAGCCCAGCAACAACGTGTGTCATCAATTAAGAGCGATAAAATATTTCTACTGATAATGCTGGAATGCTTTCTGTGAAGTGACTTCACTTTACCTGGGACAGGGGGTGTTGTTTTGTGAACACGGTGTAGAACGAGTTTATCACGCCACAAAAAATCATGGGGAAAATTTATAAGGCTATGTTTTGCCGTTGACCTTTCACTTCGAGTTAAAAGTTACTCGCGTAAAGGGATAAAAGGAAATTAGACTAGAATTTGTAGGTGTTTACAACATGTCGCTCAAAACTTATTGCTATAGGTTTAGTACATAATTTTGTAGGATACTTAATTTGTTTACATACACACATGTAATACATGACGTGGGCTCAGAAGCACGTGTTTATGCTATTTTTCCAAGAGATAATCACGTGATAAATAAAAACTTTCGGTTGATTAAAATAAATGAATAAATTTGATCGTCGGTTCGAATCCCCGCTTCGACGCGACTCGATTCCTATTTTCAAGCACAAGCCGCTTGGGCTTTATTAGAAATAGTATTTACAAATTGAAATATGTGCAAATATCATAAGATTGCATAGATTTCTTTTTCTAAAAAAAAAACTAGTAAGTATTTTAAGTATATGTATATGTTTTTATCTAATAAAAAGTATTCAATAATGACTCTATATTCTATATACGAGTATGTATTTAATTTAGTCTACCGGCTTCGCATTCCGGTAATTTGTAGTCACAAATGGATAGTCTAGTAATAGGTAGAATTCCATATAGATTATTATCTTTTCAGACGTAATATACGAGTACAAAGGTTTGCATTTAGCAGCTTTAAGGGGAATGAATGATTCATGGCCGCGATTGACTACTTTATGCTAATTTAATATTCTTATTGCGATGATAAGAGCATAAAAAATGCTGAGTTGACATTCTTAGTATAATCCAAGATCAGAATTAAATAGTGTGTGGGCATTTATAAATATAATATTAAGGCTATGAGTTTATTTTATTTGTGGTTAAGGCGGAACTTCTATAATACCATCTATAATATTTATAAGATAGGCTACCAGTAAGTTCTAGGATACTCCCGGCATCTCCACAATCGGTGTAGACCGCGAGACCAGCCCAATGTTAGAAGTTGTTCAGAGTTTCTGTATGAGGAGCACTCAACTCAGGACATCGCGAGGGTCGATCTTAGTTAGATAAAGAACATTCTCGTAACGATCCCCAGCAGGGAAGGAAACGACAAAGGAAAATTAAGACAAGATCAAAAAAACGATTCCAAGAAATAAAATTCCATCATACATCATAACAGTATAACGTATTAATCTTAAATCCACTGCTGAGAAAAGATAACATGCTAATTCTCTATAATTTTAGTATTAACCGTAAAATATTTATGAAAACGATTAAGATAGGTAATGTGAGTATGTACTGGCTGGCTTTAGTCGTCAATACAATTTAAGAAAATAATAGAAACATCGGAAGATCTTTAGATTACTAAAAAATAGTATTTATTTTGATGATGAATCATTTGTTTTTTTTTACACGAATCAAATGGTGCAATGGGCAGTAGGTACATTATTTTGATATATCTGCATATTATATTATATAATATATTCCGATTGTAGGCACTAAAAAATTTATTTTTAGTTTTTTTTCCGTTTAAAGCCATGCAGATTTGCAGATGTGTATGATTTATTTTATTCTTTCGAACCTTAGCGGCTTGCACTCTCCATCTCAAGGTTTGGAATAAATTTAACTAACTAACTAACCATCATGCCATTTCCCCGTAGGGGTAGGCAGGGAGGATAGAACGCCATACCACTCTGTCCTGACATACTTCCTTTGCTTCCTCTACATTCATACATCTTCTCATGCACATACGCCGATTATTCCGACTTTTCACATGACCTCTTTCAAGTGCTTGACGTACTTGGTCATGCCATGTCTTTCTCGGCCTTCTACGGCTTCTACATCCAGGCACACTTGCATTTAAACTTCTTTTAGCCGTTATTTCATCACTCATTCGCTCCACATGACCAAACCATCGTAAAAGCCCTTTCTTAATTTTGTCGATAATGCTTATATCAGCCTTGCACTCTGCTCTAATTTCGACATTTGTACACCTATCATACATAATCTTACCACACATTCCCCTGAAAAATCGTATTTCAACAGCATTCAGTCTGAATTATGATTAAATAAAACACTGTTATGTGTTACTATTGGTTTATTCTATAAAAATGTTTATGTTACCCCTGTGTTTAGATTCTTAAGTATTGCAATTTAATTTTTCTGTATTTTTTTCTGTATAACATCTATATTCTAATTTAGTGTCTTTTCACCAGTCGATGGGAGAACGTTACTCCCGAAACCAGGTAGTGTAGGTAAATTCTATTTTTATAGAATAAACCAGTAGTAACATATAACAGTGTTTTATTTAATCATAATTCATTATGAAGTGTTACAAAGTGAATGCCGAATCAATCAACAAAAAGCATTCAGTCTACTTACATCCTTCTTTTTCCAACACCACGCTTCACTACCATACATAAGGGTTGGTACCAGAACTCCGTTGTGTACTGCCAATTTTGCTTCTTTCGATAAGTTCTTATTTGCCACTATCGATAAATTTATATTATTATTATTATTAAAGACCTGCAGTGAGCGAAAACCAAAATAGAGTTTCAAGGCAAGTTTAGATTGAATATTCATTATTATAGTAAATAATAATTATATTCTGGATAGAATCGCAATGGCGACCGATCCAATAGTCCCTTTTACAATGTCGTCAGTAAAATATTGCTAGGACAAGGAATCCTAAGAAATAAAAAACATAAATCTTACTTCAGGGCACCTACAAATCGATATATTGGTGATATCTAGTCTCTACCCAGAAGTTATAAAACAAGAAACGTTTAAACTTAATATTATTCTGAAGATGACTATTATTGAATATCAGCATGGCGAAATATGTTTTCAGCGGCCATTAAACCTGAGAACAGAAGATCAAGGCTTTGAAATGTCTATAAATAATTAGTTAAACGAGACAAATTTTACGACAGCAGAATGGAGCCGTAGCAAAAGACAATCGACATTTTCACCCAATGTCGCATTCTTCGACGCGTGTTGCCTGGCGAGCTATTTCAGAACATTATTATGTCGAAATGTTTACAAAACATCTCTTAAGATTAGACGTAGATCCGACATTGCATTTTTTAAGATCAAATCATCAAGTTTGCGAAATTTTAAAGAAAAAAGTAAAAACTAAAGAAAAAAGTCAAAATATGGCTTGAAAACATGAATCTCGAAAGTTAAACATAAAGTACTGAAAAAGGAGAAAAAAAATGGCACATTTTAAAAAATATTTTTATATTTACGTTTTTTGAAGATTCTTATCTTCTATGCCACTAATCAAACCTCTTTAGTCTATTATCAAACCGTTCAAATTATATTGCATCGTGAATACATCATAATAAATATGACATATGTAAAATTATACAAAACACTTGTAACTGAAATTCATGTTTCAGGAAACTGAAAATATAGTACCTCCACATGAAAATGAAAATAAGTATTCCGAATCATGAAAACATATTATTTGAGAGAGTCCGACCATATAATAAGGTGCAAAGGAGCAAGATAAATAGTTATTTAAAATCTTTTGGCTTTCTGTATTACCCGTGAGTTCTATGGTTTTAGTAAACTAAAGCTATAGCTATCTCTGAACTAAAACAATAGATTCAACATGTACCGGTTTTGAACCGGGTTGTGGTCTTGGTTCGAATCCCACCCTACCGCTTGTTTCCTGCTTTCTGGCACGGTTATTTTCGACTATTTGAAAGCAATATCAATATTGAAATGTTTGGATATATCATAAGCACTAAATTGTTTTTTTTTTCATTTTTAGAAAATGTAGCATGACAACTGCGGTTTATCCATAGAAAACATGAACAAAAACACGAATTTCAAACAATGATGTTTATTTTACATAGATAAGCTATTTTCTTCCGTTCCTTGTCATGTCCTAGTCCTAGGATATTAAGACAATTTTGTCTCAATCTCAACTTGTTAAAACAGAATGATTAAAATGTATTATATAGTGAGAGATAGATATATTTTTTTTCCAGTTGTCTTAGTTTCACTGCAAAATACAAATGAAACATAAAATTTTGACAGTTCTCTTTGAAATAGCTTGTCTAGTGTTAACTTAACATGTCTCTGATTTCAAATCGTATTCTAAATTTAAAAAAACGAACGCGTTCTCGCAGGTAACGCATGTGAAGTTGGATGTTTTCCATTCCAATATCCTTGAGATCGGTCAGTAGCCAACTAACGTGCCGTTTGAGTACCATTCAACCTGCTTTTTCAATGTTTTTTAGACCTTAGCAACAGTTAAGTTTTTTGTGTCACCGTATTTACTCCCACTGGCATATAATTGTGCAGAACCGGTAATCGGATGTTTACAAAATAATAACAATCGAAATTCAAAACTCGACACTATTATTCTTATTTCTTATCAGAATGTGGCAACCTTAACCAATTATGTTTATAGTTTAACGCAAATAGCCTTGCTGTGTAGCGGTTATCGCGTTAGGCTACCATGTATGAGATCTTGTGTTCGCTTCCCATAGGGGTCAATATAAAATATGAATTTATTTCATTATAACGTGTCGAAGGAGATTGAGGTTAAATTAGGGGATTTTTGGAAAAATGATGCTTCAGATGCATAAAAAATAAAAATTCAAAATATCAGTATACAATAAAAAATATTCGCTTTGTGGTGTAGCGGTAGGTGGGCTGCCATGCATGAGGTCGCGGGTTCGATCCCCGATGGGGGTCAATATGAAATATTTATTCAAAATATGATTTTCACATAAAAATATCCAAAATTAAAGTGATACATCAATTTGCTGTCTTTTCCATTAGAACATTTGTGTAAATTAAAAAACTTTGTTTTGTATTTAGGAGGTTCGTTATTGGTAAGCAATAGCAAAGCATACACTGCGAAGGTAGAATCTATTTATTTATTCCCATAATAAGTATAACTACACACCGTACGACCTCGCACGTGAGGTTAATGGTAAACTCATACGACTTTAAGGTTTAATTTAATGTCCATAAAATTGTATAATACACTTGCATCTTTTAAGTTTATTATTTGAGATGTCATAAATTTAAAATTTCAGCTGCTAACGTTCAAATTTCAACGCCAAACTATGTTTTTGAACCGAGGCATCGAGTGTACAATTAAAAAAAAAAAAAAAAAAAATTCACTACCTAATAATAGGATTTTTCTCGGCGGAGCTGATGGATGAGGAGGCGAGACAGCTGGCTGGTGATAGGGTCTCCTGGAGGGACCTAATGATGTCCATATGCTCCACATTAGAGCGAAAAAAAAATTTCTGTTTCAGGAAAATTTACTGAAATCCGTTTTTTTAGAAAATATAAATTAATTTTCCGGATAACTTTATGATTTTACTGAGAGAAAAGAGGCGCGGCATGTATATAAAGGGCGTGTGTGTGTAAAAATGTCGGACTGTAATTTGCCTTCGGGGTAAATTCCACCCTATTAATTTAAAAAAATGTTACATGCTTATTTATAAATAATTAACTGGATAATGTCCGAGCATAATGTACCAGGAATTAAGATAAGGATAATTAGGAATTTCAAACACGCGGACAGTTTATATCTAGTATGTAGGTGTCCTGTATCATAACAAGACGATGTAAACAAACTAATCGCCACAAATACCGAGTTATATGGTATCGGTATTAGCTTCACCTCCACCGCGCACCGGTGACCGGTAGCCATTGCCAATTTGACACAATGATGTGTTGGAAAACAACCCGGGAAAACAAGATGCCCACTCATTAAATAACAAGCATTATGTATGCGTTGTTATTGTTATGATGTTGTGACCTACTGTAAGTTGGTACCTGTTATAACCGTTGTCCTATTATATTATTGGTTATTTTATTGGATAATCGGCCTGTCTAGCGCGCCATTGACCTATTGCGAATGAATTTCAAAGTTATTTTCAACATTACTTTTACAACATACAAACCATAAATATATAAATAGCACCTAATATGTCTACGTGTGTTTCAATCTTTGTTTTT
>JAGVSP010004428.1:0-32621 GCA_022494985.1 Micrasema minimum
TTCGTCTGTTACCGACGCGGGCCACCCTATGCATTGGGTGGTTGGTGGGTTCCGGCATGCTGCATGTCAAAAGCAACATTAGTGCACCTATCTTACATAGTTTTACCACACATTCGCCTGAGAGATCATATAATAAATTTATATTCCTTTTTTGTACAACTGACATCGCCTCATCTTCAAAATCTACGTTTTTCGCAAAAAAACACTTAAATGGTTTAAATTTTATTATGCATATTACTTTATTATGTTATATTGGAAATACATGTGTCCAAATTCAAAATAAAATAAAACATGAGAGTAGCCACAAAATTGAAAAGTTCAGGTAAATCTTAGGAATTCTTATGAAAAATGTAACGATATCATATTACACAATAAATATATGAAAAAATGTGTGTTGGTAAATTTATTGTTATTGGGTCTTTTGACTTGTTGAGGTGTTTAAAAAAAAAAACGCATAAATAAATAAAAATGAAATAAAAATATAATGTATTATGGTACGCTCATGGTTTTTCGACTGATTTAAGTAAGTATCTCTTTATACATTGTAAAGTTTCATTCTCATACAGGACTCATTCAAGGCATTAACAGTTTCACAACATCATTTGACAAAAAGCCTTTTGGTGTTTCCAGATAATCCTTTCACGGAGGGCAAATTTTGATTAACTTATCTTGTTAAATTACAGCAAAAGGTTTTTATTACTGAAAATCAAAAAAATACAATGAAACGGCACGTTTTGTAAGACCTTGTTTATGAAAATAAGCGTTTATTTCAGCATTGAAATTATTATTTGCTCTAAAAACAAAAGCATTTTTATGAAATGAAGCACACTTTTGTTTTAAACAACTTATTTATTTATTTTATTTTTTATCCCTACAGAGATGATGTAGAATTTTTTCAAATTCAGGAATATGGATTTTCGAGCGTTTACAGGGCTTATGACCTGTCATTGGCTGGGTTAAGTGGCCACTTTATGTACTACAACATTCCCCAATCCGGCTATTAGCGAATATCCACACCAGGTAACATTTTTGATTTTGTATATATGTTACGAATCGAGAATCATTTACCAGCGCGTTAAAAGCTCCATCTATGCATTGATATTGAAGTTAAGTATTTATTAGCAAATTTTTTTTTTTGTAATTAAGTAATGTAATTAATTTTTGTAATTAAGACTCTGACCGAGTTAAAATTAATTACTAGTAATCGCCTGCAGATGACTCTCGATGCCAACCGGTTTCGGAGATACTACTCCTTCTTCAGGGCTTTATATATTAATACACTAAAATTAAGGAATAGGTCGCTAATTAAAACAAATTCAAGTGGTTGACCAAGTACTGGGATAAGATTTTCCTCAAATTATTGTTGAGTCATAACTGAAAAAAATACATTATATATCCGGCGGCCTCCGTAGCGTAATGGCTAAGACGCTGGACTCACGATACGAAGGTTCCGGGCTCGATTCCCGGTGAGAACACAAAAATAAAAATATTTTTCTCAAGCCTGGGTGTTTGTGACGTTGTTGTCCTCTGTAATTGGGCCTCCTGGCCCGTTGAGATAGTTAAATAAAAAAATCATCTCAATTAAAGACCCATGAAATTTGACGAAAAAATACGAATACAAAGCGAAATTCAAGTCCCAATAGACTCTTCCAAAAACTCATTTAGTTGGACTAATTAAAATTTTACAAGTTGACTAAGTCCACGGTTTGTTGAACAGAATACATTAATCTGAAATAATTATTGCGGCGTCCAAACAGCGTCGTTTCTCCCTCATTAGCCTAATGGCGCCCGAGGACGCCACATTGCAATTAGGGTTGTTTCTGCAACTTGACATCACGAGTGACGTGACACCCTTATGACGCCATCTCGCCCCTCCTAAATAAATGACCCCGACGAGTTTCCAAGGAAAGGTAAATTGTGGATAAAAATGTTTCAAAATGTTGTATGACAAAGCGTACCTTAAACATTTTGAGTGGCTTATTTTATTATCATTTTTTAAATATAAATTTGCGTCTCTAAGCTCTGTGAATATGTTGGTTAGATTGTCATCGACGCGACCGACGCGCGACGGTGGAATCTCGCAGGCTTAAAGATATAGTATCTTGGGCAAGGAAGCTGTACCATAATAAATTATAATGAGGTATAACCCTTATGTATGGTAGTGAAGCGTGGTGTTGGAAAAAGAAGGATGGAAGGAAGACTAAATGCTGTTGAAATGCGATATCTGTGTGGTAAGACTATGTATGATAGGTGTACAAATGTCGAAATTAGAGCAGAGTGCAAGGCTGAGATAAGCATTTTCGACAAAATTAAGAAAGGGCTTTTACGATAGTTTGGTCATGTGGAGCGAATGAGTGATGAGAGAACGGCTAAAAGAAGTTTAAATGCAAGTATGCCTAGATGTAGAAGCCAAGAAAGGCCGAAAAAGATGTGGCATGACCAAGTACGACAAGTACTCGAAAGTGGACATGTGAAAAGTCGGAATAATCGGCGTATGTGCATGAGAAGATGTATGAATGTAGAGGAAGCAAAGGAAGTATGTCAAGACAGAGTAGTATGGCGTTCTATCCTCTCTGCCTACCCCTACGGGGAAATGGCGTGATGGTTGGTTAATTAGTTAGTAATAAAATCAGTAGGTGTTTGAATTTATGAAACGAGTATTAATAATATCGACAGTTGAATGACTTTATAATAATAAAATATTCGAATATCTGTTCCTTTGGTTGTATGAATTTTCCGCCATTTACCATGTGATCCAGTTGTTAAGACCGTTATTTTTTTAAAAATAACGTTTCGTAACTAACAACGGTTTTCAGAGAAATCGCGTACTACGTGGAAGGAATAGGTTTAATTCGACGATGGAAAGAAAAAAAATGACTAAGCGACATAATATGTGCAAAGGAAAATAATACCAGGTGACATAATATTATCATGTAGCTTTGTTTCATTTTTCTTTGCACATATATGTCGCTAAGTCAATTTTTCCACCGTCGTATTATGATTGTGAAGTGGGTAATTTTAGTATTACCTACTTGACCTAGGGTGAGGTTAGGTCAAGTTTAATATTAAAGTCTTGAGAAAACAGCTAGAGAATCATCATCTTTTTAATGTAAACTTTGATCTTAAACGGAGAAAATTCACTATCGAACAACCCATTTTTAAGTATTTTGTTAAAATTATTACGTTTTTTTAGTTTTTTATCGATGATAAAATAAATTTACTTTTATTTTAATATTGTGCATACAGTGATATGTTAGATACAATGAACTAAGATCAATTTAGGATAATATATACAACATAACACCAATTCGTCGGCAGTTTGCGTCAGAGCTGCGGGACGTAGACTTGACTTGGAGAGATGCGCGGGAGCTGGCGGCCGATCGCTTGGCCTGGAGACAGTTTGTGGATTCCATATGCTCCACATAGGGAGCGGATATGGTATAATGAATGAATAATGAACACCAATTACGTGGACAACACAATGTACAAGACAAATTTCTGAAGGCATGAAGTGAGCAAACAATAGTATATAAAGTGATTATGTTATGTCATGTGTATGTTGTGTTGTAGTATGTGTGTGAAGTGTGGTGTACGTGTTGGGAAATCTGAATATTTAAGCAGAAGAGACAATATGTAGGTTATAATAAGTTTGCGCTACTCAGCCTCCGCTTATAGCAGAGAGTCGAGTCGCTAAACAAGTCGGGAACCCCTCAAACTTTGAAAAACAAGTAATTGAAAAAATGAAAAAATATATATGAAACATAAATAAATGTATAAAATAAATGAAAAAATGCTTTGTGATTTAGTATTTTCTTTGATTGAATTTAATCGTAGGTTTATGTATGTCGATCAAATGACCTACTTTTCAATTATTTGTCGAAACTGTTATTTTAACGTTACATATTCGACATAAACAGCTGATCGAATAATTCAATAAAGGAATAGACGCCGCAAAAAATAATATAAAGCATCTGGCACCACAGCGCGACGCTTCAGGTACAAAATACGGTAATTCCGTGACATCCGGAATTGCTCCCGCCATTCGTGTGTCATTTAATTCCAAATTCGAACATGACACTCGCCCCCCAGGGGCGCTGCGGTCTGCTGGAAAACTACGTGATTTGTAATCCCAGTGGACACTTCTGACATTTCAAAAGGCATGTACATTTTTATGTGTCCCCTCAATTGTTTTAAAATGTTGTGTTCTCGCCTTGACATTATTTCAGTGCATTATTATTCATAAAACATGTCAAATACACATTTTGGTAGAAATATTTTAAAATGGTAACTGTGTAAACAAAATTTTGAATGTGCCCAAATAGCCATAGACAAAAACTGTTGTACTTATTCACTGTAGGTTAGGATGTCCCTTATTTTTCAACATTATTATTTTAAAAATTTGAAAAACTTTCAGGCCTCGTCGGCACGAATTAAAATCATTGTACACATACAAAATTTGGTATCTGAATAGGCCATAGTAATTGCAAAGTTTTCAAAATCTAAAAAAATTTTTTTTTGGTCATATAAGAGACACCCTACTGTAGGCGAGTACCAAAGAATATAGAAGTGTGGACATTACTACTACTACTACTGATACAGTCCCTTATCCGTACACAATGGTGCATAGGGCACTGCATTGACACATAAGTGCAGCGAATCTTGATAATTTCTTTGTACCACCAATTTGCAATATTTGTGTCTTCGAAAAATAATTTTAGAAGAGAGTCTTGTAGTGTCTTGGTGTCTAGTTCCCTACTTCGTCACTCACGACGTCATAAATAGGCATCTACGTCACACGTTTCGTGTATTGGACTCAGTGTTGGAGTCTTTAGACAGTGGAACTTGATAATAATTGGTGTTGTGAAATTAATATAATAACAAATATGGTAAGAGAACACTTCAATTCAGTATACCAAAAATTTGTAACATGCTACCAACAAGTATTCAAACAATAATTAATTTTTTAAGCTTAAAAGAGAGACGCGTGCTGAGAACTTGGTTGCTAGAGCGCTATGTATTATATTGAGTTTAGAATTGTATTTTTATTTATATGTATTTATATTTTTTTGCGCTAGAGTATTTATTGTGTACTTTTATTTTTAATTGAACATGTATTTATGCACCTACTAACGAGTTGCAGTAGGCAACTCAGTAGGACAAGTATTGTTTTTTTTATGTTTGGGTATATTGAAATAAATTAAAAAAAAAAAAAAAAAAAAAAAAAAAAAACAAAGGAAACGTATATTTTTAGAAAATTTGAACGGAAACGTCCCTTCTAGTGAATTCTTGTTCGAAGGTAAATTAAAATATTTAATTATATTCTCCAGGTCGGGTCGGTACATTAATAAAGTTCTGATGAAAGTTTTATATCAGTATTCTATTTATATTCTTAAATTGAGGATTTCCCAAAACCGAACTGCATGAAATAGAATTTGAAACAACTCATTAAAACTAAATATTATGGACAGGCGCAATGTTTCTGCCCGAAATACCAATTTAGTAATCAATTATTCCGTTTCGTATTAAATTTTGCCTACGTCCAGACACATTGACCGCTGCATTCCTACGTCACTGGAAAACTTTCAAATTGAGTTATTTAACTACAATCGCTATTGGTTTTGACTTTCATAATTTATATTGAAAGGAACAAGTAAAACAATTCATTATTTTATCATTTTTTACCTTCGAACAAAAATTCAGTAAAGCCTTTCAATACAAATTTTGTAAAAATAATACAAGCTTCCTGGGGGTTAATTTCATAGCACCACTTATCAAATTCCACCGTTTAAAGACTTCAGCATTTGGGCCAATGCACGAAACGTGTGACGTAGATGTCTAGTGATGACGTAGTGAGTGACGTAGTGGGTAACTAGACACCTAGACACGGTAGTATTTTTCAAGTATGGAATGTCACTTCTATGAAATTCTTGCTCGATGTTTTTTACATCATAGATTTTACTCAATCGCATGTTTGAATTGCAATGAGTTATTTAGCAAATTTTTGGGCATGCATTTTATTTATTTTATTAATTAATTTTGTTATATATTTTAAATGTAAATGCCAATTATGGCGTATGTCTATAATAAATATATATCCATAAATATATACATATATACATATATGCCGGCAACACAAGGCCCACAAACACGGCATAATAACCAAGAAAACCATTTTCCGTATTCTGAAGTCCGCAAAAACGTACGAGCTTTGAATATAAAAAAACATTACTACTACAACTACTAACTACTACTAATTTCCCTTATCTGCACCCAATTGTGCATAGGGGACTGCATCGGTACACCAAGTGCATATAGATGGTTTATTTTGCTTTCATTTTTTCTCTCTCTTCTTCTTCTTTTTATCAGCCATTGTTCACCCACTGTCGGACATAAGCCTTTCTCATGTTGGTCCACTGCTTTCTGTCCTGGACCTCGAGTTGCCATCTGGATCCTGCAGTACTTTTTATGTCGTCTGTCCATCGTCTTTGTGGTCTTCCTTCTGGTCTCCTTGCAGCTCTAGGTCTCCAGTTAAGCAGGCGTTTTGTCCATCGATCCTCACTCTGACGTGTCATATGTCCAGCCCATGTCCACTTCAGCTGGGAGATAGCTTTTATGACGTCTATGACTTAAGTCCGTCTTCTTGTCTCCTCGTTAGTGACATGGTCTCTTGTACTGATGCCGAGCATGCTTCTCTCCATTGCCCTTTGCGCGATATTTTTTTTAAAATAAAATAAATTCCATTTTAATTAATAAGTAATTATGTAATCTACGCAGGTATCGAGAAACTTCGTAAATATATCATATGCACATTAGTCATCCCCAGGGAATCGATAATTGTGTCAGAGCTACGTGTTAAGGGTTGGGGTGGATCCAGGCTGGTTAGAGTCAGGTTTCTGGTAGGTTGTGGGTAGGTTGCAGGTAGGGTGCATGCAGGATATATTAGGGTTCAAGTTGTGGCGCGGTCGTCCTCCAGGGATGGAGAGGATGTGCGGTATACAGCCCTCACCGCCTGCAGATCGTTTATTAAGTTAGCCCCAGTTACAAACTTTAGAGGGAATTACAAATTACTACGGAATACCACCCTGTTGACGGATTTTGTTACAACAAAACTGCAAGACGATAAAAAATTCACATAAATATGGTTGTAGTAGAAATCAATAATCAAAATGACGCACCTCATTTGTGTATGTGTAATTTACTTATGGTCAAGATAAACAGCGCTTGGTAGTAAATTTAGTAATATTAATTTCCAAATAAACCTAATTGTTGAATAAATAATGCGCTAAAAAATAAAAAAAAGCTTAAAATGACAATCGGAGAACTCGCATTTATGACAGACCATTTAGCCCCTAATTGTATACAATAATTATAAAGACGTTTTTAATTACCTACTCATACATACCCACCTATAATTGGGGAGGTAGGAAATTTGAAAAATGTAAAAAAACGTCTCTGACATGGCTCGAATATAATTATACCTAATTAAATATTATTACTTCATTAGGAAACGTACAGATATTAAATTTAATTTGGGCGATATTTATTTAAAAAAAAAACTAAAATTAAAAATAAATACGCGGTTCATTTACCTATGTACCTATCTTTACGCATTTTTTTTGTACCTAGTTTACGTCAAAACTACGGCACGTGGGCGTAGGCTTGACTTGGAAGTATGCACGCCAAGTTTGTTGAACATATAAATATTTGTTTATTTTGAGACTTTTGCCACATGATATTAACCTTACGTAAATAAAAACCGTAGATTAATCAAAATGAGGAAGAAGAAAAATGCAGTCATTGTAATACAATAAATAAAACGTTCTAGCAAAAGATTTCGTTAATTTAAATTTCACATAAAACCTTTAGAAGCTTTTCTAAGAAATGCTTTTGTCAGATTGACTTAGTGGTAGTAAAACACAGTACCTATATGATTTAGCGTTCCCTAATTATCATTACAAACGCTCTCAGACGGGATAACAGGATAGGTACCGTAGAACTCGAAGCTTTCTCCACTGCAAAGCTTTGAATTTCTTCTCTATACTTTAACGACATTTGACCGAACACATATGGACGTAGTTAGTCTCTCGGAGAACAGAAAGTAACAGATCTACTTGTGTGAGCACTACGAGAACTAAGTAAATACTTGGAATTAGCTACATAGTGCCTCTTTGTTTTGGGTGATGTAAGATTATTCTTCTTATTTATTTATTTATTTATAGGAAAACCAACAGTCAAAAGAAAACAGAGTAGACCAATTAGAGGTTTTTTACAGGTAGTAACAAAAATAGGTAAAAAAGTAAGAAAAATATTCTCATCGTAAGATTACTAAAAAATAAATTATATGTACATAAAAGTGAGTTAAAAGTTAGAAAAGAAATTTAAAAAAGGCTAACTCAACAAAATGTGATCAACGAGGTGTGATTTCACTCGGAAAGCAAACGCCGCACATCACCATGGTTTTTCTCAAATAAATCTATATTCAATGTTTTAGATATTTTATTAAAGTTATTGGAGGCTCGCCATATATACGATTTTTTCTAAAGTTAGTATGTGCCAGAGGGGTATGGTTGCCTCCTTACCTTCATGTAAAAATGATCAAGATTCACTGCAATCGATGTACCAATGCAGTGTCCTATGCACCATTGGGTGCGAATATGGAAAATAAGGGGCATATTAATATCACTAAATGAGACGGCCCAACACTCGCCTCTTCCCACATCAGGTCTGCATCCATTAGCTCCAACATAATAAATCACCGGATATGAACTTTGCTTTAAATTCCAAAACCATCATCATTACATGTATCAAATCTCCATGTTCCGCCAATTTGCATGGTTTCGAAATGCCAACCTAGTAAATAAAAAATCCCATCAACCCTTTCGACTACGGCTTTGTCGTGTATTCATCCCTATATATCTCGTAATGAGCTTTAGTTCGGCCGGATGAGGGAATGACAGCGCAGAAGGACGACCACAATGCTTGATGGATTACTGCTAGATATGATGTGATGAACGGTATAATGTAATGTAGGAGTCAGGATGTGCGCATTGAGTGGGTTAGGATCAGAACTAGACATACATGTTAAACAATATGTAATGTTAGTCTTTATGGGAAGTTAACGATATAAAGGAAATTAGGAAAATACATGAATATTACTTTTCAGTGATCAATTTAAAATGGAACATAATATAATGCAATTAGCATAAATACAGCTAGCATTATCAGAGGTTTAATTAATCGCATTTGTGAATATGACTTGGTAACGCCGCGCACTTATTTAGTTTAATATTATTTCACACACACACTTTTATTATATTATATTTAATTCCCCGCACCTCGACCCGCTACCTCGATCCCGTCCAAGCTTTCCTCATTCCGCGTCAGAAGTAGAGGTGGGTTAAAGCGTTAAATTCCAAAAACGGTTATAACTGATACGATACCAGATTTTTAACGACTACTGGTAAGCGTTACTATTAACGGCGTTTATGATTTCTGATAGTTGCTTCGAATTTGGTTATTTGGTAACGTTTAACCTATCACCATCTCTTTTCCACCGATTTATTATTATGTGTTAAAACGGGACGTAGGATAATAAATCACCAGTAACGGCAGTAACGCAAGCCTTATCCTTTTTCTTCGTGTTTATTCTTACAGGTTTAAAACGAGACGAAGGATAATAAATAGTGCATCCTTTTTTTACTCACTATTTAGTCCGAGGGTTAGGTGAAACAGAAGCATAATAATGAATATAGTGAAAATCATGCAGTTAATACGTTAATAACGTTAATAGTAACGCTAGTCTTATCCTTTTTCTTCGTGTTTATTCTTTCAGGTTTAAAAACAGGACGGAGGATAATAAACGCTGCATCTCTTTTCTGCTTACTGTTTTTACCTAAGTGTTAGATGAAATAGAAGGGCGTTAATTGTTAACCACGCTTACCAGTTTATAACTACTAAATAATTAATGTGGGGTTTGATAACGTCGTGAATTAACCGGTTAGGTTATATATTAGTCCACCTCTAGTCAGAAGTGAAGTGACCCTAGCCGCAACCTCACCGCTTACCGCACCGCGCCGCAAAGCCCTACTCTACAACAAAACTACGCGAAATCCCGATCGGCAATTTATCTAGATAAAGAAGCAATCCTTGATCATCAGCCATTGTGAAAGTGCATCGGTGTTCTCATTGTTGTGTGCGGCTGGAAGAAGAGATACCAACTACCAAAGGTAGGACACTTTACTTTCTGGACGCAAATCCTCGAACCTCGTACCCGGTATAAAAGCCATCCTCATTTCCTCCATGTCTAAATAATGTAAGATTGTAGTTAATGGAGGTAGTTTGAAACAGGTCAAAGAATTTGTATATCCGGATAGTAAGTTTGCTAGAGATGGAAATATGGACAAGGATATTGAAAGGGGGGTTAGTGCCGGTAAGAGAGTTAACGGTGCCTCAAAGTCTGTCGTAGCAAATAAGTGTCTATCGCAAGATAGTCTGGCTAAATTAGGAGTTTATAATGGAGTCCCGGTACCAACCCTAATGTATGGAAGCGAAGCATGGAGTTGTAAAAAAAAGAACGGAAGTAGAAAGTAGATTTAATGCTGTTGAAATGTAATCTCTAAGGCGAATGTGTGAAAAAAAAACATGTATTTAAGGTCGAAATCAAAGCAAAATGCAAGGCTAAGATTAACATTATGGACAAAATTGAGAAAGGTCTTTTACGGTGGTTCAGTCATGTGAAGCGAATAAACGGCTAAAAGAATTTACGATGCGAGTAAGTCTGGATGTAGAAGTCGAGGAAGGCCGAGAAAAGCATGATAAGGTACAACAAATACTTGAAAGTGGTCACGTGAAAAGTTGGAACAATCGACGTGCGTGCATAAGAAAATGTATGAATGTGGAGGAAGCAAGGGAAGTATGCCAGGGTGTTTTATCCTCTCTGCCTACCTCTTCGGAGAAATGGCATGATGGTTCGTTAGTAGTTAGTTAGCAATTGTGAAACTTATCTTACCCTTGAATTCAAATTTGTATGGATCTAATTTGAATACCCTTGAAATCCCTTTCAAGACATTAAAATAATCGTATAACTTTGTAAATAAAGACATTAGCTCAGGCATCGCTTTAGCAATAATCAAATTAAGCCTACAGTTTGCTAAGTTGACCTTTAGCATTTCACTTACAAGAAAATAATAAAAGGGCGTTCTGCAAGGCGCGTAGAGCCTCAGACGGCTTAATGATGTTAAATAATATTAAAACAATTTCAAAACTTTTATTCCCGGAGCACA
The DNA here is from genome assembly GCA_022494985.1 of Micrasema minimum. Classification (NCBI taxonomy): domain Eukaryota; kingdom Metazoa; phylum Arthropoda; class Insecta; order Trichoptera; family Brachycentridae; genus Micrasema; species Micrasema minimum. The sequence continues at coordinate 11,283 of JAGVSP010004428.1, forward strand.
CATAAACTTGCCTACCGAAATTCGATATTAATGGAACAAGCAAGGAGAAAATAGTGTCACCTTTTTCGAGACACAACATAATTAAATTTTATTTTAATTTCACGGTAATTGCGACGAAACGCTTTTTTTTATTTAGAAAAAGTAAAAATGTACTCATAATATAAGGTTAAAAGAATTATGTATAAGCATGACGGAGGATACATAATAAAGAAATGTCCTCTACTTTTAAATCCATATTTTTTTGTGTAATATATTTTTTTTTTTTTAAATTATATTTATTTAGTTCTATATAATTTTTACATAGACGAATATCATTATACTACACTACATTATTTTTTTTTCCTAACTATTCTTATACTTCTATTATACAATTTTCAATTTAGCTATATGATATCTACACTAATATTTTTCACACATATATTTTTTACATTTAGCCCTAAATAACTTTACATTTTGTTCATTTCTTATTTCATCAGGAATCTCCTCATACATTTAAATGCCCTTATACATTAGAGATTAGACAATTCAGTGATATAGCTTTAATTTAACAAAAAATCCCTGGCAAAAAATATTTAAAAACGGAGCTTATAAAAACGGATTGACCGCAAACGGATGCTTTTAAGGCACCCGTCTCCTAAGGGCACAAAAATGGGTCGTACTGAATATTATAGTTGATACGTAGAACCAGAGAAGTGGCTATGTACTTTTTTTCTACAAAACTTGGTTAAAAAGCCTTGAAATTAATAAACGCATCCTACCTAAATGGCCTGTTTTGGTGGGAAATCGCGATTAGTATTTTAAAAATTAACTAAAATAAAATTTTTCGTACCTTATAAATAACCATCTAATTTTTTTTTAAACAATTGTTTCGTTGCCCATTGCTAATGGATAATTATGGCAGAGGATACACAATTAAAGGACATTGAATTTTACACTTAGAAATGCGCCAGACTCGTTGCTTATTAAAAAAATACAAGAAAATAGGTACTATAATATATAAACTAGGTTTTCTACATAAATTTGAGTTGCTGCTAAAACTAAATTATATAATAATATGCAGTTTGTCAACAGGTTCTTAAAAGCAACAATCTTAAAACGACTTGCAAATTTTTACGCTTGTATTGAACTGAATTCTGCCTCTTGATTTTTATACGGGCATTTAAAAATTACTTCATACCAGCAAAAATAAAAAATAGTTTCCTTCAAAGGCTAAGGTAGAACCTTATTTCTCTTCCGCATTGCAGAAAACTAATGCAACATTAATTACTTACGAAACGCGAAACGTAGTTTAATGCAAGTTCTTTAATGAAAAATAAAAGTTAATGAAAGTCTTTTGAAGTCGCCATGCTTCCTGTAAAGGACTCGGAAAATGTCACAAGGAATGGCTGATGCCGTGTCGTCAGGCATGCGAACATCTTCTAAATATTTATTAAGTAATTATAAGCTTTCTTCAAATTAACTTACACCTTGATATTTTTACGATGTTCTAGTGCGAAGCTGTTATTGTAATATCTTAATGGCGTGTATTTTTTAGCATTAAGTTATTCACAATGTAAGTACTTAATTATATAATAGTGAGTTTATTTACGTAAAAGATGTGTTAAAAAAATGTTATTAGTATTTTGTTGATTCCACTGTAATTTTAAGATTCTTAAATACCGATACATTATTCGTCTTCTTCGATGGCGCTACAGTCCAAATCGAGCCTTAGCCTCCTTTAACTTCAGCCTCCAGCACTGTGTCCTCAGCCGCCGTCTTCCAGCTGGTCTCTTGCAGGAGATGTGATGCATCTTTTTTGATCTCGTCTTCCTACCTTAATCGAGGTCTCCCAACAATACATTCACTGATAGGTATGTGAAAAGGATGTAGATATGGTGCGGCAGGGGACGAATAAAATACCAGGTAGGATGATATGTGATATGATTTTAGGATGCTTCCGAGTGAGATTTTCTTCCTTCCTCATTAGTCCTTTCAACCCCCCTCTTCCTTTGGACTCAGCCGGGTTTGCAACCGCGTCTTCTCTAGGCGTGGTTGGCAGGGGACTGGCGGGGTAAAATTACTAATATCCCTATCATTCTAATTTTGTGCCAGCTCGTTGAGCAGGTTGGGGTGAATGTGAAGATAAAGCTGAATCAATTATTAATTTTCGCGGATCCCGCCATCCTGGTAGACCGTCGATGATGCGGCCCTGGCGTGGGAGAAGGCGAAAGAGCTGGCTGGCGATAGGGTGTCCTGGAGGGATTCAGTGATGTCCACATTATGACCAGGAACGAGCGTGGTGAAAGAAGAAGAAGAAGAATTAGATGATAACGTAACCAAACAGCAAAAAGTAAAGCGTAAATATATCGTAATAAGTGGTTCATTATCTTACTCAGGAAAATTCTCAGATCTATGAAATACCTCATTAGGCAATGCCCGTGCTGAGGTATTCATTTACAATACTTTTTTTTTCGTAGGTAGTAAGTAGGTTTTTATAAAAGCAGGTTTTAGTAGGTTTTATTTCCATTATGGTTGCCTATGCTTCATATTACTTCTCATATTATGTGAATTAATATAAAATGATCTTTATTTCCAGTCACAATGTTCCCTGGAGAGCAATCTCATTTTGATTGATTATACCTTCGTGAGTTACAAGTTTAGCTTTAATTATTACACCTCATGTGCTGTGTTAATGATGTAACACACGCCGTTATGTTTATGTGAATAATAAGTAATTATAATATATTATTATAACACGCCAGAGGCACAGGAATGAGACATTATTTTGTAATGTATAAATTCTAAAAGGATTAAAAGTTTAAGTTCGTAAGTACAATCTCGAATAATTTATGTGTTCGTGGTAGATTAAAAAATAAATGGTTTGCTTTACATCGTTTTGAGGGGTGGCGGACGACGACGACATCAGGAATATGGCTGGAAGACAGTAGATGGGGACGGCTCAGGATCGGGAGGATTGGAGGCAGCAGGGGGAAGCCTATTTCCAGCAATGGACCTCAGCGGGCTGAGATGATGATGATGCATAACAGCGTAAAATTTAAAACTTTTGTATATCATTTTCCTATTATGAATTGAATTGCAACAAAAAATACTCCGAAGATTTTTGTGTTCAATTATTACAATATTGAAAAATATTTGCAAAATCAGTTGTATTCTAATTGATACATTTTTCGCTAATCTAGAGCTCTCAATAAACGGTTAAAACTAATAAAATAACAAAAAAATATTCAGTACTGTCCAATATCTGAAAATTATATTGTTAAATAACAATTTGTCGTTTACAGAACTCCGTGATTCCAGCAAGGATATTCTATAATCAGGGAATAATAGACTTTATCATCATAATTCATAAGGTGTAGAAATCAGCGATCTTTTATTCCGGTGTCATTAGCGTAGAATGGTATACCATTCACGGAACGTAATTCTGCCTAAAAAGTCAATAAAGCTCACATTCGCATTCAGCGCTTTAAGATCACTCCGTGAAAGCTCATGTTAAATGAAACGTTAAGAGTAAACTTGGTCACGTGTCCCGCGGCCAGTTTTTCCATATTTTCGTAATATGGACTAGTGTGTTAGTATGATCTTATTTAAAAAAAAAAAATTATGGTATTGTTAAGAGAGATCTCCGGTTCAAATACCCAATCAATTTCTTGTTTAAGAGCATATTCCACCATGCGACTCGCGGCCGCTTTCCATACAAACGTAGTCCTCGATTTTCTCTCTTGAATTTAACATTAGAGCAATGATTTTTTCATACATTTTAGGTATAGACCAGATGCGTGTTTGCATGGTTGTATTTTTAAAATATTTTATTTGTCAAAGGACACTGAAATGATTTTAAAAATAAGACGATATAAACACGCAACTGGTCGATATCTTAAATGTGTGAGAAGATCATTGCTCTTATGTAAAATTCAAAAGAGAAAATCGAGGAATACGTTTGTATGGGAAAGCGGCCGCTAGTCACGTGGCGGAGTATGCTCATAAGCACAAACCGCTCAGGTTTCATGGAAAATAGTATTTACAAATTGAAGTATGCACACAAGGTTGCATATCATAAGATTGCGTAGATTTATTTAAAAATCTCCTTCAAGAAATAAATTAAATTAAAATATCATAATACAGTCATGGTTCTGGTAGATATCTAAAACGTGTGAAAAACTATTGCTCTTGAGCTAAATTCCTGGGAGAAAATCTAGAATTACGTTTATATGAAAAAACGGAGAGATCATCTAGTGGTTAAGTTATGAATTTATAATTAACAAAAGAGAATTGAATAAAAAATATTAAAATGTTAAAAAAAATTAAGATGCGCGAAAGAAATCATTTCATTAACAATTTTAAACAAACTTTTCTTCACAAATACCAACTGGATTATAAAAATAAGTGAAAATATAAATTTGTTGCAGTCACCTGCAGGCTGTTACTAGTAATTAATTTAATTCTGATGTATCTTAATTACAAAAATTAAGGAATTGGCTAAAAAATACTTGACTTCACTGTCATTACATAAATGGCGTATCCAACTCAAAGGTGGATGTGTTTCGAACACGTAGCATGTAATGATAATAAAAAATATTAGCTTGTGTGGATATTCGCTAATAAGCGGAATGGGTAATGCTGTAATACGCCAATTGGCCACTTAACTTAAACCAGCCAATGACAGGTCATAAGCCCCGTAAACGCTTGAATATCCATCCAACGCCCAAGTTCGGAATAAGCTACTTCATCTCTGTAAAGATATAAAAAATTTATTTATTTATTTAAAACTCTATAACCTAATAACACCCAGAAAAACGGGACATAGACAATAGACACTCATCGACCATCGTCTTAAGCGTATAAAAGGAGATAGTCGACGAAATGCATATTATGTACATAAAAAAAATAGAGAGTTTTTTATGTGTTTATACAAGATATGCTATTAGTACATAATATACTACTGCTACTTATCCGCATCCATTGGTGCATATGGCACTGCGTTGGTTAAACAAGTGCAGTTTATATTTATCATTAATTATTACATGAAAGCGATATTTATTTATTTTATTTGATTAAGAAAACAACATCCATATATAAAAATTAGCACAATCATTAACACTATTAAAAGCCACTTAAAGTTTTCTATATGTTGACAGTTTTCTATATGATCAGTCTTGGATCAAACGTGGAGCGAACTTCAGGAAAGAAGAAAAATAATAAATGTATTATAAAGGTAATTATAATAATTTATGTCAGTACTCATGAATCCATGAAAATAAGGGTTTTTACAAATTTCGTATTTATTTCATAGATTATGTATTAAAATTTGATAGTATGTTGAGTGGAACAACTTGTTTTAAATGATTTTTATGAGAATACAATTTGAAACAAATAAAATATTTTCATTCGATTTAAAATGGGCAAACTAATGTTTATGCCAAGTACATGAATAATTCCGAAATTCATTACATTTTAACATTATTAGCGAAGGATCGAAAAGGATATAACAGCCTCTCAGCTCGGGGATTGCTCTGAAGGAACATTTTCCAACAACTTTTAAGTGGTCACTTTATATTCATCGGGTGGAAAATTTACACGCCCTTTAGGGGAAAAGGGCCCTTACCTGCGCACGTTCTAACGGTGCCGACTTCTTTGGGCAACTAATTAAAAGCATAATAATTCAAAATTAAGAGGAGGAATTAGGATAAATACTTTTACTTCTTTTTTTAAATCTCCAACACCAGACATTATCGCGCGAATCGTGAGATTCGAAATATAGAGGGAGAATGTTAAGTAGGTAGATTGAAGATTTCATGAAATCAATCATTACTGCTTCCACTTAAGTTTAATGTGCAAAAAAAATACAAAAAGCTTGCTCAGTGAATTTCTACTGAAAAGCGTTATATAGCTTTTTCAGCAGCTTTTTAATTTGTGCTCAAGACATTTATGTTACTTTTTTTATAGGGCACAGAATTGTTACATAGAATGCAGTATATCTCATTATTACATGGGTTACGTGATTGTTTTGTTGATTGCTTCGGCATTCACTTCGTAACACTTCATAATAATTTATGATTAAATAAAACAATGTTATGTGTTACTATTTTGTTTATTCAATAGGAAAAGTAAAATTCTCTCCAATCGACTGGTGAAAAGACACTCAATAATCTCCCGAAACCAATTCCTAATTCCTATAGAATAAACCAAATAGTTACACATAACATTGTTTTATTTAATCATACATTTTAAGTTTTTGTGCCAGTATATATATGATACATTTATAAATAAAACAAATAAACAATAGTTTTAAAAGATTTTTAAAAAGAGAATGGTTGATTAACAGCGTGATATATTTATGCATGTATCATATTACAAAAATGATGTTGTTCTTTATATAAATAAATAAATAATAAACTTGACTGTCCAATGTTGTTGAATGAGGTCAGATTTCGCATACCGGGTCGCACCACAAGAAGTTGCCATTTGTTTAATCCAAACACTGAAAATATAAATTACGCCTATAATTACACCATAAATAGGATTCAAAGGAATGGCAACTTGGTGTGCGAGGGTGTTGATTTCTTCAACTCCAGCATTGGATCAGTCAAGTCAACTTGTAATAAACTCAGTATTGTATTGTTGTGTATTCCCTTAGTCCTTATAGAATAAACTGTTTTGTGTTCCCGCTAATCTATAGAGAAAGTTTCTATAAGGCATATGTATTATGTATTTTTTAATTATTTTTTTTAAAAATGAAAAGCCTGAGAATGAGTAAATAAATAAATATTACAGAGTACTGTATGTCAGGACAGAGTGGTATAGCATTCTATTTTCTCTGCCTAACACTACGGGGAAATGGCGTGATGGTTAGTTAGTTAGTTAGTTAGTTAGTTAGTTAGTTAGTTAGTTAGTTATTAAAGAGGTTATGGATAAGCATAAATTGCCGTAAAAACTTTCTTAACTTTACATCAGTAGATACGAGTGCCTAACATAAGATCGTAACTAACACCCATTGGAATGCCTTATTCAGGAGTTGCCTCTACCCTTGCTCATATTTTATTAATAAATAATATGTCTTGTACCCAGAAGGGAACTACATCTTGTCTCTTAGCATGTCTTGAATAATCAAAGACCAAATGCCAAAGCCAAATCTCATAGAGTTTTCTTTGTAAAAAATAGCAATGTCGTGTCGGTCGTGCCGATACTACTTTCCCTTATCCGCACCCAATGGAGCATAGGGCACTGCATTGTGTATCTAGATATTTTTTTAAAAATTTCGTAAATAATACTATGATATGCCTTCTGAGAGCCTTAACCAAGCTTGCCTATTTTACAAAACATCAGGTTCTCGGCGTCCTGGACGTCCACTGTTGGCAATTCGCCGGCCGGGTGCGTCAGAGCTGCGGGACGTGAACTTGACTTAGGAGGACGCACGAGAGATGGCGGCCGATCGCTTGGCCTGGAGGCAGTTTGTGGAATCTATATGCTCCACATGGGGAGCGGATATGGTATGATGATGATGATTATCAAATATTTTAATATCTTTCTGCCTCGTAAAAATAAAGTACTTTTGCTATATACGTAATATAGAATAAATGATCATTTCCTTGAATACTACGGGATTATAAAGACTTTGTGAAATAATTAATTATCTTCCCCTGTATTAAAATTACTTATGCGACTTCTGAACATGAAATTAATTGAATAAGTGTTTTCCCGAGAGTTGTTTATTTTCTGAAATTCAATTAGTGTACACGTGTAAACGAATAAAAATATTAAATAAGAATTTGACATCTCAACAGAGACAAGAAGTTTGAAAGAGAATACGGATATCTATCTGGCGTTTACAGGGATTATGACTTGTTATTTGCTGGGTTAAGTGGCCACTTAATGTATTACAACATCCCCCATTTCGTCGATTATTTGATATCCATATCTACCAATTATTATAATTTTATATAAAACGTGAAGTAGCGTGACGCTTCACATGTGAAAACTACGGATGAAATCCAGTTTTTCTTTGCAAGTATTTGGACACATATTTGGACAAATTATCATTTATCCACAAATAACGAGTATATATTTTTTACAACCGTATTAGACCTGAGGCCAATTATAGAAACATATTACAATACATAACTCCCAGGCCAGAGAAAATTCAATTAAACTTTGTATGATATCACCGGGAATCAAACCCGAAACCTCCGTAGTGTGAATCCACCGTTTTAACCACTGCATCAGAGAGCCCCCAATATGTAAATTGGATAGATTTAAAAAAAAAACTTTTTGAAAAAACAATATATATCTATTATGTACATAATATTTAACAAGGGATACATTTTAACCTTTATAAATTTTTTGAATGTTAAGGTTACAATGAAAACGACAAATATAAATAAATAAATATATAAGTGACACTCCAGTACCCTGGGGCCAGTACAGTGACAAAATATAAATATTTAAATTAGGTTATTATGTAAACTTGTATGTATGGAAAATAATGAAAGAAATAGCTTAATTTTTTTTTATCTCTTGATCCGACCAGAGACGCTTCTTTAGATCATTTCCATGAAAGTTTCGTCGGCTAATAAATTGAAAAATCTGTACCAGTTTAATCCGTAACATAAATACATTTCATAGCATCGTATTTCAAGTAGCAGGAGCCTATATATCTAAGTTGCCAAAGTTGTCTTACATAATTCCTTATCCAATACATTCATTTTGAAAATGCTACTCTGAGATTCCACTTTATTCTCGGATTTTAATTTAGCCCTTGGGAACGAAACTTGTGGCTTTCCCTATTTCCCGTTATTTATTACCAAACCGACCGGGGAGAAATCTACCCTTAACCTCTTTCCTCCCGATAATTATGCAGATAAATGCAAGGATACTGAAAGGAATTATTCTTTCTGTAAATACCTCAGTAACATTTCGCTTTCACCCCCTTTTCTTTGAAGATTTTCGTATCTGAAGCATGAATAATTTTTTTGTTAGAACACGTAATAGTTTATTAGGTATATTTTTGTACAAATTTGATAACTTTTAGCACAGGATTGCGTGGGATTGATCATCTTTCTTCATATTATAATTATACTTTATTAGTGATTAGGCACTGCACTTAGTCTTCCAATTAATCGCCTTATGCACCATTTAGTGCAGATAAGAAGGTATGAAAAGAAAATGTTACATGGTAAAATATTAACAACCTACTCAATAAATATTTTTGCACATTATCAGCAACAAAGAAACAAATCATCTAGGAGAATTAAAATTTTTAAGATGGCAGTTTATCAAAAAAACGATTAGGTTGTTTTTTGTCGTCGCTACACTACAAAAACTAATTGTAAATTTATAAGTAACATTTTTCTATTGATAAAAGTAGCAATTGTTTTAAAAAAGAAGACATTCAAATTCACATTTCATTGGACTACGATTTATCGGTTTTATTTATCACAACTTTTTTGTAAATAAATTCGTAAGTAATAACGTTTACATGATGACAGATAAATTAAGAGAATTTAAGAATATTTTATTTGATGTACAGAGTGCGGTAACTGCAAATTTGAATTTGCGGATAAAAAGTTAATTAAATTAAAAAAACGGTTTAAATTGGGACTGAACTGGTTGTGGTAAGGAGAGTAAACCTGAGCCTCCGTTGCAATCTTTAAAGTGAAATTAGTGACTCAGGGGCTGAAATATGAACGTAGGTGGTTAGGCAATGCGCAGAAATGTACGGCAGCCTTGGGGAGGAAGGGGTTACGTGATAGTTACAGCGTCGCACATCCCCTATCCTTGTACCACTATTGTTTATTCATGAATATGATAAATGCATCCTGAGATAATGAGAAATTGTACGCCACAAATAATAACTCATATGCAAGATGTACAATACTTGGGACACGTTTAAATTAGCTCTGCTTAGCATGCAAATAGCTAATAAATTGAAGAAAATGCAGGCGGGCAATGAATGTAAATAAACAGATCATAAAATTAAACCTTTACTAACATTTTCATTGCCATATTTTGATACAAATGTTATATACAAAAATTAGATCCTACCCCTCACTAGAAAATACTATTTTTAGAGAGACGTATGGTGAAAATGCGATTCTTCTGTACAAAACTCAACATATATACAAGTTTCAAAAATTTGTCATACATGGTTGTCAGATGATGGACGGAATGGAGAATGTTGTAATACATCAAGTGGCCACTTAACCCAGCCAATGACAGGTCAAAAGCCCTGTAAACACGCCTAGATAACCCACATTCGTTTCCAGAGTTTCTCTGTCTCTGTTGAGATATCAATCTTATCTGATATCAGCCCAGCATGGGTATAATCCAGTAATTTGTCTACAAGTATTTGTATTCGTTCAAAATGTTGTTGTTAAACATAAATATGTGATTAATGTAATAAATTTCATTTTAACAAGCGATTCAAACACGCATCTTGTCAGAATAAATAGTTAAACCTTCTGTCAAACTGTCCTTTTTTTATAATAAATTAACAATAGTATAAATAAGATGTCAGCAAAGGACGCATAAAACAGTAAGAAATAAATTTTGTTTTGAGTATAAAACCTTCAAATAACCACGTTAAATTAAAATTATAATAGACTTTAATACGAATCCCGGCTTGCGAAGTGAAAAATACTCTCAAGCTTTATAGCATTGAAAGCTCGGGACTTAAAAGAAAATTCGACGTAGTTTCATCACCTTTATTCCTTAGCGAGAGGCTTAACACTTCTGGCGCCAAGATCACTCTGATCAAATCTTCAGAAAGCCTCTTTAAATGGAGGATGGACAATAAGGAGAAAGATTTTCTGTATTAGAAAGCTTCGAAGGATTCTTTGTATAAAACTTCCTTTATTGTATTGGTTTATTTATTAAAATTGTTGACAGGGCTATATCGGCTTGGGTCAAATTGATATTTTTACTATGTTTGTATTGAATTATGGACGATTCGATTGCGTGACGATTGGATATTTGGCAGCTATTGAAAATAAAGTCATCTTACTGTCCTTCATAAAAAACTGTCCCTGGGAATTAGAGAAAACATATTTGTTTATTTATTTTATTTAAAACTTCATGTACAATTACATAGCCAAAGCAAGGGCGGGCTTATTGCTTTTAAGCAATCTCTTCCAACCAATCCTCGTCTTAAAATAAAAACCAGTATTAAAGAAAGGTAGGAATATTCGTTATTGACATGTCAACAGACAAAGCGAAGCTCTAGAAATAAATATTGAATATCTAGAAGTTTGCAGGGCTTATGACTTTATCATTGGCTGGGTTAAGTGGTTACTGGACGTAAATTACAACATCTACTCCGCCTATCATAAAAAATAACCATCATTTCAATTTCTTGAAAATGTGTGTATCTAGTGATTTCATTTGTCATTTTGAATTATTTTTTTATTCTATGAGCCATCTATGGAGAAAATTGCTAAGTATTTTTGTGAGATTCTGCATTCAATCACATAGGGTGAAGTAGACAATGATTGCCCACCCAATGGTGATTGCCCGCTATCACTTTGATCACTCTTTTTTCAATAACGCACTTGACCAAAATATCTATAAATGACTGTATTGTTCCAATGCAAACAAAAAATTGCTTTACCTATGTACAGAAAACGTGACGTTGCTGAGATATTGTAATCATTATTTAAAAAATTATTACTTTCTTACAGTGGAAACGATAAAAAAAATAAGATAAAGATTTGAGACTTAACTCTTTTATTGTTTTTGGATGAGTACGGTCAAACCTACAACCATTCAAAGTCTAAATTTCCTTAAGCGGGCAATCATTATCTACTTTACCCTACTTTATTATAAATAATAGATGAAATGATTTATTACTTCGTTTTAGGATTTGATTTGATTTTTCTCATATGTTACAAATTACAATAAACAGTAGGAAAAATATGTCGCAAACTATTTATTTAGGTAGATACTCGTGTTTCAATTAACCGCTTTAACACTAGATTAATAAATTTGGAGCTGGAACAAAGGGGCCCCGAGTAAAACGGCTCGGCTTCGTATCGCTACTAGAGAGTTTAATTAGGGAGGAACCAGGCACAAAGGGAATATCATGTGACCGACCTAGCACAAAGGCGTTCTGTTGTTTGGGAGTATGGAGACAAATAATTTGGCAACATGGCTTTAAGGACATGACGAAGTTCTACACAATTTAGATACCTATCTCAGAAATCTAAAAAAACAAAAAATAAATATAAATTTAAACTTTCCTTGTCCTCTACTAATGGTGCATAAGGCACTGAATTAGTACATAAATTATTTTTACATACATTAAGGCGAGATGATCAATTTTACGGTTCAGTGCCAGTCCAAGGTATACGTAATAAATATTAGGTCCTTACATATGAAATTGGCGTTTTGCCGTACTGGCAACATTGATCTCAAATATCTTCTCTTTCAAATTTATACAGCTATTTACTCAAGTATTTGTGTTTCGAAAATTATAATTCATTTGTTTTTTCTACAATTGTTTTTTTTCTTTGCGTCACTCAGTTTACAAAATGGAAAACTTGAAATATCGCGTTATTTACGAGTACGAGTTCCACCGTGGCACCAGTGCTGCAGAAACGGCTCGAAGGATTAATGATGTGTATGGCGACGGTGCCGCAAAAGAAAACACAGTGCGTTTTTGGTTCCAACGTTTTCGTTCTGGAAATTTCGACCTGCAGAACAAGCCCCGTGGACGGCCGGAGACCAAAGTTGATAATGAAGAATTGAAGGCTATTGTGGAAGCGGATCCATCGCAAACCACGTCCGAGTTAGCTGCAGGCTGCGGTGTTAGTGACAAAACTGTTTTAATCCACTTGAAGCAAATTGGGAAGGTGAAAAAGCTTGAAAGGTGGGTACCTCACGAATTGAGTGAAGCAAATCAACAAACGCGCGTTGACTGCTGCGTTGCATTACTCAACCGGCACAATAATGAAGGGATTGTGAATCGAATCATTACCTGTGATGAAAAGTGGATCCTGTATGATAATCGGAAGCGCTCATCGCAATGGCTGAACCCTGCCAAACCAGCCAAACCATGCCCCAAGCGAAAAACTCCAAAAAAGTTACTTGTGAGCGTTTGATGGACTAGTGCTGGTGTCGTTCACTACAGCTTTCTTAAATCTGGACAGACGATTATGGCAGAGGTCTATTGTCAGCAACTGCAAACCATGATGGAAAAGCTAGCTGCTAAACAGCCGAGGCTGGTTAATCGCTCTATGCCTCTGCTGCTTCATGATAACGCTAGATCACACACTGCACAACAGACAGCTACCAAATTAGAAGAGCTTCAATTGGAATGTCTAAGACATCCACCGTACTCTCCGGACCTTGCCCCAACAGATTACTATTTTTTTCGAAATTTGGATAACTTCTTGCAAGGGAAAAAATTCAACTCCGATGGGGCAGTCCAAACCGACTTCAAAGATTTTATTGATTCCCGTCCGAATGATTATTTTAGTAAAGGGATCGATGAACTACCTATGAGATGGCAAAAGTGCATAGATAGCAATGGTACATACTTTGATTAAATAAATATATTATATATTAAAAAAAATCAACTTTATGTTCCACCCATGCAAAACGCTAATTTCATATGTAAGGACCTAATATTTGTATGTGAAAAATCGAAATAAGCATTTCATGAAACAAACCCACGATCTCATGCATGGAAGCCTAAACGCTAACCAATACACGGCGAGGCGGCTATATATTCCACAATAATAATACTCGTAATAGATTCGTTGTGAAATTTATGTTAGAAGCAGTTATTCATTACTATACTTTGTAGTTATTCACTATAAACTATTTAAATGAAAACCCTTTGTTTTTAACTACTTTTTTATTGTTAATCTAACTCCCGACCGGTTTCGAGGCAACACGTGTCTCTTTGTCAAGGGTACAAGAATAATAATATTAGGGAGTTAAATAATAAAAAAGCAGTTAAAAACAAAGCTTTTTCATTTAAATAGTTAATAATAGATTCATTCTTTAAAAAAAGTTTTACTCAACAGGTTAGAAAAATTAATTTAACATAAAATTTTATTGTTAAGTAAACTAACGCGGAATCTAGTTCTAAGTGAGAGACTTAGCAGATAAATCTTCTAACGAGGTAACTTCAGATGCAGTCAAAGTCTCGGATTACAAGCTACAGCCTACACGATGTGAGGATTACAGCCCGTTCTTGATGAAAGGCTAAGCTAAGTCTAGAAAGGATTGGAGAAATATAACGTATTGCACATCTGTTAAGCACGCTTTGAAAAGATGAACGTTCTCAGCTTTTTGATAAAGAAATTTTGATATTAAATTTATGTATTATTTTATATTTATATATGGTTAAAAGATGATATTTATTTGATATTATAAATGGTTCAGAGTTAATAGTGCCTTAAAGTCGATATCTAATAAGTGCTTATCAAAAGAGGCTAAATTGGCAGTGCATAATGAGGTTCTGGTACCAACCCTTATGTATTGAGGCGAAGTATGGAGTTGGAAAAATAAGGATGAAAGTAGATTGAATACAGTTGAAATGCGCTCTCAGAGGCAAATGTGTGGTAAAACTATGGATGATAGGTGCACTTATGTTGAAATTAGAGCATAATGCAAGGCTGAGATAAGCATTATCGACAAAATTAAGAAAGGTCTATTACTCATGTAGAGCGAATGGATGATGAAAGAACGGCTAAAAACATATATGATGCGACTGTGCCTGGATGCAGAAGTTGAAGAAGGCCGAGAAAGACATGGCATGATCAAGTAAAACGAGTGCTTGAAAGTGGGCATGTAAGAAGTCGGAATAATCGACGTGCGTGCATGAGAAGATGTATAAATGTGGAGGAAGCGAGAGAAGTATGCCAGGAAAGGGTGGTGTGGCGTTCTATTCTTTCTGCCTACCCCTCCGGGTAAATGGCGTGATGGTTAGTTAGTTAGTTTTTATATATATATTTTTTTAGACCAATTGATAAAAATCACAGCAAAGATAAGTAACATAACAATAATAATAATAAATATATTGTTGTAAAGCGCACTGTACAGTTTCTTGTGCAGTTTGAAAACTGTCCCGTTTAAAGCCAAAACTGTGTACAATATTGAATGGTCCGCGCGACGTTTGGCTGACCTAACAGTTAGGGCCTTACTTATAAATCGGGTATAACGATAAACTCGAATATAGTGATGAGAATAATGATGGAATAGCAAAAAGTATTACTTATAAACCTCGCATAGAGATAAACTCAGTTTATATCTGGAATAGTGACCATAGAAGCTTATTCCTGCATATTTGGCGGTATAACGCTGGAATAAGCCCGCGATCTGTCAAATGTCATGTTTGTCGGCAATCAAAATGGATAGGGTTATCGGATTTTTTTCAATTTTAAACAATTTCGGGGTCCTTCGACCTTCTCGCGCACGAAAATCGTATAAAAAAAGAACCGATCCTTTTAAGGATTATTCGGAGAGAGCATTTAAGACCAAATATCGTTTTTCTAAAGAAAATATGAGGCATCTCATTTCTTTGGTAAGGTCTGATCTAGAAGGAGACAAGCGAGGGGGAAAAATACCAGTAGAACTCCAAGTTTTAGCTGCTATTCGGTACTGGGGTCGTAATGAGGTATGTAACAAAATTTGTACTATTGTATCCGTCAATTTATTTGACGATTTTGAAATCGTAAATGCTTTCCTTCTTTTTCTGATCACTATTTTATCCATTATGCCGATAGTAGCCATTATCACGTTTTGACTTGACGTTTTGACCGTTTTGACGTTTGTTTGTTATAAGCTCGTTTTGTTGATACACTAATGCGCACGCGCACACATCAGTGTTGTCTGTTTAAAAAAATGAAGAATGAAATAACCTGCGAATTGTTATTCTAGGTAATAAATATTTTTATAAGTAAGCTTTTTACTATATCGGGTATAAGCAGTTATGTCGGTTATAGTTATTACCCAATGTAAACCTAGAATAAGGAAATCTAATAAGTAAGGCCCTTAATGTTTTATGTAAACGTTTAAATAGATATTGATATGATGAATGCTTTGAAAAACGTAAAAACCATATAACATAATATCTACATTATTAGCTATTTTAGAATTTTTCTGTGTGCAAACATATAATAATAACTTATGATCGACAATTTGACATCTCAACAGAGACGAGAAGTTTGGAAGGGAATATGGATATCTAGGTGTTTACAGGGCTTATGACCTGTCATTGGCTGGGTTAAGTGGCCACTTGATGTATTATAACATTCCCCATTTCACCTAGTATTTGATATCCATACCTGCCAATTATCAGAACTTGTATATATACAGTGAAATGGCGCGACGCTTCACATGTGAACACTCTGTCATCCATTGAGATAATTGCTAAGCATTTTAGCAGAAACCCTTTATGATTGCAAGTGAGATTCTTACCGAATTATATCACCTACTAGGAAACGCCTGAAGATGACTCTTCAATTTGTTACGCTTATAACTTTTACCAGCTAACTTTTATAAACAACATTTTGAATGTGTCCAAATACTTGTAGACAAAAACTGGATTTCACCCATTACGGGCTAATAATTACAATTTGACTTCTCAACAGAGACGAGAAGTTTGGAAGGGAATATGGATATCTAGGTGTTTACAGATCGAGCTAAAAGAATACACATATTTAGCGTTTCTTTCGACAGACTGTACGTACAGTTTTCTGAACAAGAAACTGTATAGTTTTCTGTCCCGTATAAAATATGCATAAACAGTAATTATTTTGTGCATTTCTTACTAATATTTCAATTTAACTCGTACATATTGCAGTCTAAAACTGAAAAATTAATGAAAAAAAAGATATATTATTATTTACTTACAATATCGGCAGAAACCGCGATCTGTTAGTATGAAGATATGAAAATCATTTAAAAAAATCAAAGTGACAGGTAGGTTTGTGTCTACCTTTTTTCTTAAGTATCCCTGTCTCTATTTCTCCAGATTTTTATATATTACACCGAAAAATCATTTAATATATGTTTCAAAGTTTGAGTGTGGTCTAGCATATAGTTAGTTTAGGTGTGGTATTAAAGACAAAACATTATTTAACAAAACACTAGCCTAGTAATAAAATACCTTATGTTTATGCCTTAGGAAACTCGACTCTTATTAAAAACGGTTTAAATGGAAGTGTTGGAAACGAGATTATACCTTGTAAAACTACAAAATTTGAATTTTACACTTAGTCACATTTTCGCTATTGCAAAAAGGGAGCGAGGGAAAACATCCATAAACAAAAAAGAATAATTCATTTTTATCGCCCATAAGGTTGATACTATACTCCACTGGCTCTCAAAAAACGTTTAGTACGGATGCCAGATTTTTGCTATTTAAATTAATGTCTGTACGGAATTGACATAAAAATAAAATAATTTTTTATCATATTATGTCATATCGCAATGGCAAACCTAGAAATTAATGAAGTTAATGTTAAATATTTATATATTTGAAGACATAACTCGTTAGATACAATGGTCATGGTCATCGACGGTCTTTCAGGACGGCGGGATCCTGTTGGCGTAGAGAAGAGGCAGCTCAGAGGAGGCATCCGGAGTACATGACCAAGGCAGGTCCATCGCCGCGACTTCGCGACTCCAGTTATTGGAGGTTGCCGCGTCCGTTCCCTAACCTGGTTATGAAGTCAAGCCACCTAATGTCTAGTATCCTTCTCACACTTCGAAACTCAACAAGCGAGCATTCTGAGCTAAAATAATTCATAAAAGTTAGGTATTTGTGGAAGTATAATAATATAATTTAGCTTTTAAACGTTATCAAAAAATAATTGTCCGCTTCGTAGCACATTCGGCTACCATGCATGAGGTCCAATGCAGTGCCCATGCACCATTGGGTGCGGATAAGGAAAAGTAATAGTTTTAGTAGTAAATTTTGAGAGTTGTGTTCGGTCTAGAGAAAAGTTGGGGTCCCCATAACCATAACGTCAATTCCCTGAAAGTAGAGACATAGAGAATAAAACGCCACACCTCCAATCTTTGCACAGTTCTTTCGCTTCCTCCACATAGTATCTTTTCAAGCACGAATGACGATTTTACAGACTTATAAAACGTCCACATTCAAGTATTTGTACTTAATCATACAAAGTATTTCTTGCATCCAGTTATATTCATTATAACTTATTTAACCTGTTCTTTCAACACTCGTTCGCTCCACATGCACATGATCATGACCAAACCATCGTAAAAGCCTTTTTTTAATTTAGTCAATAATGCAATATTTTATTTGGCTGCAGTTTGAGCATCACAGATCTCCACTGAGGAAGAGAATTGTAAATCACGAACGTTTTTACAGCGCCATAGCAATCAAATGATCACGTTGGCCCGGAATTTCTACCACCGCCATATCCGAAACTTTAATATCAGCTTTCGTGTTCTGAAATACTGGTTCCGCCGGCTTGTAGATTGAAAATTGTGTTTTAAGATAAATTTAAGTGCCCTATCCGTGTTGATTTTTAGAGAAGTTCTATAAAGATAGTTCTATAACGACTACGTTGGATTTCTTAGAATTTTTTTTAAAGATATCAATAACTTACGTTCATAATATTAAACCCCTTTTTTGTGAGGCACATACATAACAACGTTCAAGTCAAAGGATCGGTGTATAGCAAAATAATATGTTGTTGTTCTGTCAGTTATAAAATACCTATTTCAATGTGTTTTCATATTGAAAAAATCTGTAACACCTTGGACTGGCTCTGAAGCGTAAGACTGATCGTATACTCTCTGCACTTGATGCAGGAAGATAGTAGTAGTAAGTAGAGTTACCGCTACCGATATTTACTGTTTTTAAAGGTTATTATTCACTGTTCAAACCGAGGAATTGGCGCAGTAAATTCCATTGATATTTGGCGATTATTTATTGTATTTTTTACATTTATTGATAAACCAAAAAAATCATTTAAAAAATAAGTCTAAAATTTCTAGATATTTAGGTACTTTAAAAAATACTTGAGCTCAATGTTTGATTTATTTTAGCACACATAGGTACTTCTCTAAAATGAGTAAATGCATTTTTTAAAAAAATATTCAGTTTACATAAAATGGGTAGTATTGGTCTTAATGTCTTATTTTCAAACAAAGGAAGCTCAAATTTATTAATAAAATTGTAATAAATGGTAGATTTTGATCCATAAAAGCAGATACTAAACACGTAAATGTAATTTTTATGGTAAATTTTCCCGAAATGATATTGGAAACGTATTAAAGGAAGATTACAGAAAAATTCAAACCCATTTTCAGTTTTTATTTTTACGACGGAATAAAATAGTTCGGAAAGCCCCAGTATCACTGCACTTTTATGACGTCATTAAAATTGTAATAACGACGAAATATTTTATAGTTTATTCTGAAATATCTGTGGATTAACTTGCCGAACTATTATTTGTGATTCCGTATATCAGAATACCATGTGAAATAATGGTACAGGGACAAACGGTTTAAGTACAATCTATGTGATATTTTGCCAAAGCTTTTGTTTATGGTTAAGCTTGATTAATTGTGTTGACTTACAAACAAAGCTAACGTATATTTTATGAATACTTGTAAACGATTTTAATGAAATTGCAAGATTTTTTTTTAATTAAAAAAATTCAGGATACCATAGTAAAACTGACCATCTTGAAATCGTTTACAAATGATTTAGTAATGCTGCAATTATTGATGATTATTGATGTACCAATAAAGTTTTCTATGCACTATTATTTTTGCTGAAACGAACAACTGTAAAAATTATTCCAAGTTTTTATATAGAAAACAGATCATTAATTGAAATCAGATTACGATAGTTTAATGTATGTATATTTCAAACTAATTTTATTTCAAAACGGAGCGGCGGCGGCGACGGCGTTATACATAGAATAACCAAACTAGTAGTACAACCCCAAAACTGGGAATTTATATCATGTTTGGAGTCAAATGTGTAACTCGCCTTTTGAATCTCAGCTTGAAAAAAAAATATTTTTTTCTCATAAAAGCTTTCATTAGTACCGCAGATTTGCTGTTTTTCATTTAATTTTATTTATGATTAGTATCGATTCGACTAAAATAAATTATTTTGATAACAATTGGCAAAAATTTATCGAAAAAAAAAAATCAACCGTGTACGCAATTTTATCCAACACTTTGGGTCAAATAATAAAAAAAAATATATATTTAATCATCTCTAAATATTATGTAGAATCACTGGTTTCCCGCTTGTACATCGAGTTCAGAGTACAGAGGTGAGGCAACGGACACAGCAACCCTTGGTATCTACTGTCATCCGGCGAAGGCGTTTCGGCTGGCTAGGCCATATACTACGCATGCCTCCCGAGAGCCTTAACCATGCTTGCCTTTTTTACAAAGCAACAGGTTTTCAGCGTCCTGAGCGTCTACTGCTGACAATTCGTCGGCAGTTTGCGTCAGAGCTGCGGGACGTGGACTTAACTTAGGAGAATGCACGGGAGCTGGCGGCCGATCGCCTGGAGGCAATTTGTGGATTCCATATGCTCCACATAGGGAGCGGATATGGTATGATGATGATGATGACATTGAGTTCTGTTACTACGGTTAAAAAGTAAGTACCTACACCATGTTTGACTTTTTAAAATCCGATTTACCCCTTATACGTGATCGATTATATAACTCGTGTAAAAGCATCAATTAAATTTGAGACTCTCAATTTTCACTGTTCATTTTATAACATAAAATATCAATTACTTTACCAAATTAACAATGTGTTTGTTAATTTTTACAATAGTTCAAATTTGTTAATGTTTTGACAAGCATTATTTTTTGTCAAAGGACGAAACTGATACGTGCTCCAAAAAGGTATCAAGCAAAGTATTTATATGGAAAATGTAGGGCAAACATTTTAGTATTTGAGTGCGCTAGTGCGCTACTTGACTATCACGTTACTAATGGCCGACAGATGCCGCCAGTATGTTGTTTAAAAGTATCCCTTTAGTTTGTAAAATATAATATGTCCTCTTCTGCACCTATGTAAACTGATCCTGAACTGTCCTGGGTAAAACTAGTAAGTAACGGACAATTTTCCTGTATCATTTTACTTAAAATACAGGCTTTTATCGAACATTAAAGGATACTTTTTCAAGGGATAAAAAAAATTACTATTGAAAAGAAATTAATGTATTTTACCCTATTCGGTCGGTTTATTTAACTGCAAATGCATAATTTTGAAGCTAGATATAATATTGACTTTTTGTTCGACATAAATGAAAATATAGTAAAAATTTAAAGCATAATCATAAAAAAAAATAATGTGTGATCCTAAAAAGCAACCTCTTAATTCTATCA